>CM055277.1:64506024-64613524 GCA_029237695.1 Conchocele bisecta
ACATTCAATGCATTTATGCGCTTAATTAACTTGCGACAAGTTGTTTTTATAGAATGCAGAGATTGGGTCCGAAAACAAATGAGGACGAAATAAGCAAGGTGCTGGGTAACATCCGCCATTTTCATTGGATAATTTACGCAGTCAAGAGGAAGAGTATGCCTACCCGATCAGCAACGTAAACACGCGTGTTTGACAAAGGTCAAGGATTGTTTTTATCAAAAATAACCCAGGATTTGTTTACAATCGTCAGAAACAGCAAATGTTTTGAGGTTTGGTAAGAAAGACGAACATCTTCCAAAATATGTGTGTTGGGCGAGTGTCAAGTACGCGGCGGGTAAAATCTGCTCGCCCAAGATGAAATTCACTCGCATTGGCAACTTGGCGAGCGCCCATATCGAGCACTGAGCTGTGAAAGAAAGTGTGTTGGTCCTATGAGGTACAGTACCAAAGAAATGGACTTAAACACGAAAACTTAACATTGTAAACGCGAAAAGTTAACATTGAAAATGGCTAAGTCGACTGCACGGAAAAAATGGGTCGAGTTCAAAAAAAGGTAACATGTCGGATAGTGATATGTGGTGGGCACCCCTTGGTTATGAAGCTGTGAAAGTTTGTTGGTCCTATGTGGTACCAGGGCTCCAGATAAGGAATTTGACATTGGGTACTGTTACTCCATACTTTTGAAATCAATTGGGGTATTCTCAATTGGGTATTTTAAAAACGTTACCCCATCATTTTCTTTCAATTGTGTCCATCCATTTTTTGTTTACAAAAACCGGTTCGGAAACAAATCGTACTAATTTATGTATTAATGGTACTGTTTTGTTATTGATATAATTAATTGAAGCAGTGTTATACTTACATGTGTATGGTAACACTGCTTCACTTACTTTTAAGAACACCAAAATGATTAGTTCAAGTTCTCAATTATTTCAAGTACATATAAGTAAACTGTTACTAGAGTAATTGGGCTTATGGCATTTGTGACCAGTGTAGTTCCGGATCTGCTAGCACACTTATAGTTATACGTTATGTAACAAGCAGTATCATGTATTCAAAAAATCATGCGAGATGTTTCATTATCTGAATGACAAACGGTGCATACGCTGATCAAGAATGCTTTTGCTTGGCAGAATTGATTTTTGCAACACGCGATCCATTTTTGGCGGGAGACGTACTGTCTCACGATATTGGGATCGTGATTCTGGCCGTTTGCACGGGTCTACTTTCGGAAGTGGCTCTCTGTTCATCGGGGGACGTCGCAATAGGCTCAATTTGCGTTCGGAATTAACAACAGTCAGGTGACATGTAAAGTCAGCGAGTGAACTGAAAGCAAGTTATTAATAGCAACGGCAATGCTCAACATTATGTGTAAAATAGTTGGCATGCCCAACTTTACTTTTGAAGAGAACAAATTGCTGTTATTGAGACGCCCCCCGTATCGTGTACCACGCAGTCGCATGTTCATCGGGGGACGTCTCAATAGGCTCAATTTGCGTTCGCAATTAACAACAGTCAGGTGACATTTAAAGTCAGCGAGTGAACTGAAAGCAAGTTATTAATAGCAACGGCAATGCTGAACATTATGTGTAAAATAGTTGGCATGCCCAACTTTATTTTTGAAGAGAACAAATTGCTGTTATTGAGACGCCCCCCGTATCGTGTACCACGCAGTCGCAATGCGACGTCGAAGGCCATTTCTTTTTCATATTGTGGTTTACGGGCGATTTTCGAAAAATTACCCTCTGGGTGAGCGAAACAAAATTCATGAAAACATTTTGCCGTTCATGCAGCATACACGTATGTAGGCCTACGCCTACGTCATAATTTTGAAAAGATTTCACATAATATAATGTCAGACCTGTTGGGTATGCAATTTGGATTACTCGGTTTGTATCCCTATTCTGCAAAGTGCCGATTGATTTTGGCCAAATAAACATACTAAAAATATGAAAATTTCCCCGTTTTTTTTCTTCACATTACGAAAAACCTATGCTGCCAAAAATATTTTTTGAACGCACAAACTTTTTGGCAGATGGTACCTCTCACCATATCCGTATAAAGGCGTATATCACCACTTCAATTCTGGGTTCTACCCAAAGAAATACGTCTGCAATATACCTCGTAAAACGGTTTATTAGTCGGACATAAAGCACTTTTGCTTCATCAACCTATTTGTGTTTAGAGCAGGCTGTATTTTACAAACACCAGTAACTGATCAAGTTCTCCAAATTTGCAGATTGTACATCCAATAATCAACATCGAATATATTTCTAACAAGGAATTTCTGAGTATGCAAATTCACAAGTGGCTACTTGTCTCCAGCCAGTCAGTACTTTCAGTACTTTGATTTGTTGTTGGCTGACCACGTTTGACAGCAATTCATCAATAATGTCAGAGATATAAATAGCCGTACATGTCTCATGTATGTTTTTCCTAAACCAAAGTTCTAATTCTACTACTCACTAAACATTCATATAGTATGATTACTACTCAACCATTGAAGATTATTTATTGATTGACTATTGTTGTTTAACAGCCTATCAACATATAATGTCATTTAAAGCCGGGCCAACAGGATGGACTATCCCGCATTCAACCTGTAAAAAATGAGAGAAAATTCCGCAAATCAAGGCTCAATATTTACATAAACTATATACTGTAATTACCCTAAGTATTCGGACACAAGTGTCTGAGCAAAAAACAGTGTAGACCCAGAGCAGTCTGCTCCTGAAGGAGCAGTCTGATCAGGGTCTGCACTATTTGCCATCTTGACAGAATGCAATGGATGCCTCACTGGGCAACATAATCAAGTTGTCCAAGGTTTGGGACATTTACAGCAATTGGTTATGTGTCCGAATATTTAGGGTAATTACGGTATTCAGCCCTAAAAATTTAGAATATACCTAACCTGGTGCCAGATCCATGCCACACCAGAGTTACTTACCTCTTGCCACAACGTAACATGATTAGCTATAAGCTTATTACTTCTTAATGGGGCATAACAGGATTTAGCTCTCAAGTACCAGGGTACCTCCGATGATGTGGTTAAATATTTGACACAAAAATGAGATCATTACTACTTCATTGTACAGAATATATGCATACATGTACATAATTATACACTAGTGATTTGAACATGACAGCGATTTCAGACGCATGTAAATTCACAATAAATATGTTTAAATATGTCTTACTCTATAAATGTGTTGAATAAATTACATGTAGTGATCACAAATTTGGACCGCCTTTCGAAAGTAGAAAACTTCAAATTGTGGTCACGATCATGAGATACACCTTGTGATTTTGTATGTTTGGGCACATGCGTAATTTCATGAAATCTATTTACAGAAAATTGAATAATTTCCGTAGAGGGCATGATAATTTCTGTATATAACTTCAGAGTTTCACAGCAATTTGAGAGTACATGCGGAATATAATTTTAATTATTTCATATATACAATGTACACAATTTTCACTAAATTATGCAGATGGTTGAAGGTTCAAATTCACATGGTGCGCTTCATAATAATATACATGTAGATGTCCCATGAAGTTGACAAATAAATGAGAAATAATTAATTGAGAATAGGAACAATCAAAAACGTAACCAGGTAATGGCATGCTAATGAATACAAAACCAATGAACTTGTAGACATAATGTCACTTACAGAAAAAAAGTGGAGTCACATTCTTAGAATATCATTTCACTTTCTGGTGTTTGTGTGTTCCTTTTTACATCGAGTAGCGCTTAAGCCGGTGCTAGGTGGCGTTTGTGTCATTCGCTGTGCCTATTTTGGTAGCCTATGACACAGATGAACGGACGGAATAAAACCCTGTCCGCTACGTTTTTTGTCAATTATGTTACATGTATTGTTATTCACGGTGTGAGTAAATTATTGCTTAGGAGGCCGAATACCGGGGCATCCATCATACTTTATATATAAATGATTTGGTTTAATGTCCAGTCTAGCAAAATAAAAAATCTGAACTTGGTTTTCAAGCGGACGTACTAGTGATGTTAAGAGACGAGGCGAATAAGAAACAAGTCCATGCACAAACAGACATGTATGAGTGTGTCTTCGTTGTCGCAAACCCCAGTGATTCTGTATGGTAAGGTTTATCAGATAATGAATTCCCTCTGGAAATTGAATGTTCATTTCTACAAAATAATGTCCAGGTACATTTTTGTAATACCCTGACCTTGTAGATATCTCTGCCTTAACACAAGTCACAGGTGATGATGTTGCGTATTTATCACCCGTTCAAGAATTCTACGACAACAATGTTTCAGAAACTACATTTTATTCTCTGCTACTACCGATGTACAATTTCAATTTACTTCCTCTTAGGCAACTTACGGTTGTCAATAATAGGCAGTTCATAGTGACCCTGTGTGTTTCCACGTTTTGGTGCCAGTGCCAGTGCCTGTGCTCCAACCGTGCGTATGTTAGTCATTGTGTTGCGCACATCATACACAGTTGGGTTTTTATTCGCCCCACCTTTATGTCGGTAGTGACCAAAGTGTTGTTCAAGTGGATCCTGGTTGAATGCATGTGTCAACACAAATTTTGCACCGTTTACAAGCATGAACTTTATGCATTCTGAAATTGACTGGCAAGACATATGCAACCCAGTTAGTGTTTGATGACTTAGTAGCATACCAGCACGATTCTTTGCATTATAAACCCCAACTCTGTTCATTACTTCATCGTACCAGGAGTCGAGGTACTTCAAGAAATCCTCAGCGAGCCAATCAATTCTTTCATCATCGACACTGACAAAAGGCTTCATGTTTGGATTTCTTTTGTTACGAGCTTCATAGAGACTCCGAACATTAAGAATGTCAAAAAACTTATTGAATTGGCGAATAAAATGTACAGTTTCTGAAACATTGTTGTCGTAGAATTCTTCCAGCGCATTTGCCACTGTGTCACTAAGTACCTGAGCAGCCAAGTTGACTTTCATGTAACTGAAGGCTTTTTCAGGTCAATGTGGTGACGAGTCAACTTGGGGCATGGACTGTATAAGTCCATCTCACAATGTTCCATCGAACAACCGTACGAGATGCATCCATGAGATGTCTTTACCATTCTTCCACATCCGTCTTGTTTTTTTTCTTATGAGAAAATGAATTGCTAAAACAATTTCGCTTTGTTTTCACGAGATGTGGGACATCCGAGATGAAAAATAAATTTCAATTGTCTCTCAGAATCATGAGGGTTTGCGACCAAAGAAAGAAACACACTCCAATATTGTTCGCAATCTGTGGAGATTGTAGAATCGCCTATTTGCTGAACCTCCGTCACATGTAAGAATAGAACTTTAAGTTTAACGTATGTCTCTAAATATGAAATGGCTTTCCAAATAATTGGATACAGAAAGTCGGCCGTAATACTTGTAGTAGCAAATCCAGCTAATGGGAACTTTAAACTTGTTGTTATGCCCCTTACCATCAAAACTAAAATATATTTTGCAACGCTCGACTTTGAGTTCTTCATCATTTTCTCCAAATTCATTAAACTGTTTCCAATTGAATCTAAGTTGCAATACCCAACTAGTTCACCAGAATGTTTGTCATAAACAAGGTCTTCTTTAATTCGAATTTCATCGAAGAGGATTCCAACAAATGATTTGGCGGCGTCTTTCTCGAACATTTCAAGCTTATTCGCCTCGTCTCTTAACATCACTAGTACATCCGCTTGAAAACCAAGTTCAGATTTATTATAATGTGAATAGTCGAAAAGAGTTTTGTTGCTTGGCAACTTCACGAAACCGGACTCCCTCAGAGCATCGTACGCTTTGGCAGATTTATGTCTTAAATACAGACACCAGCGAATGATCATAGGGTGCCAACGCATACCAAACTTTCAGACTGTGAATATTTCACTTGCTGGTCCCAAAACAGACGTTGGTAACTGTTGGGATCTGGAAAGGCTGACTCCACTTCACTTCTACATGAGGACATCAAGTCTGTGAGTTCAATTGTTTCGTATTCATTCGCTTGAAATCCCTTCCTTTTTATTTCTTTCCTTAAGTCGCGGTTCAGTTTGTCCACTTCATGCGCCAGGGTTTTAATTTGTGCCTTCTGTTGATATAGCTTTTTAATTAAAACTTCTCTGGGCATGTCAGAATGCTTGAAGGTTGATTTTGTGAAGTCTTTGTACGACAACTTGATTTCATCAATGCGTTCTTTTCGCTTGCGGAGATTTCGCCTATACTCTTGGCAGATTTGGCACCGAACGCCATTGGCAAGTAAGGAGCACTTTACTGTTCTGATTGTGGAGCTGAATGCAAAATCTCCCTGACGCGCACAAAAGTCTCCTTCATGGTAGGCTAAGACTACTGGAGCCTTATTGTCACTGAGGGATGTTCCAACTGCAGTAATAGCAGTAAGCTCGTCATCTGGATTACCTATGCATACATGGAACTTCTTGATATTTGCAAGTAGCTTCAACACATGCCATTCTCTGTTTAACTGGAAAGGTACAGAGTCCCACACTGCATGAGATTTTGGCACTTCCTTGTTATGAACATGAAGTTTTGGCACAAAATATTGGTCGATCTCGAGCTTCAGTCGTACTGCTGATTTATCATCACTTTGGTTTAGTTGAATAATCTGTATACATCTATGACCGTTTCCAGTAGTGACAAATGTGAACGGATATTCCACTGAAGATTGTAGCTGCTGTCTTAAAGTTTCAAACTCGGTCAATACATCAAAATTTCCAATATATGCGCCATGAAGGTCGCAAGTCTCAGTTGATTGGTCGGTTCCACGGAGCTGCTGACGTGTCGGTTGATTGATCGGTTCCACGGAGCTCTGACGTGTCGGTTGATTGATCGGTTCCACGGAGCTCCGACGTGTCGGAGATTGTCGTTTCCACGGAAGCTCCGAATTGTCGGTTGATACGTCTGCTTCATGAGACGGTGCTGGATATGGTCGCACACGATCATGTTTTTCTCCGGGCACCGGTACTGGACTTGCGTTTGCGTGGCATTCTGAAATTAGACAAATAAGGAAACATGTAAAATGCCTAAGTAAATTCCGCGGAAATGTAGGTGATCGTCAAATGAAGGTCATATGCTGGTGTGTTTCCGATAAGTAGCATTGGGCGATGAATGTGTGCAAGTTTGGTGAGTGTAGGTGTAAAAGGTAGTGTAAAATAGACTTAAACGCCACAAGGTGAACATTTGTAAAATGCCTAAGTAATGTATGTATAGAAACATGATGAATGATCACTGACTGAATGGCGAACAGTGTAGGCCCTGATCAGACTGCGCAGGCTGATCTGGGGCTACACTGGTCGCGATAACCCATAATCCCCATTTCTCCAGTCATCCGCCACATTGTGGAATAATAAGCAGCAAAACAGTCCACATTTTTGTTTTATGACAAGCCGGAGTTACTGCGGACTATTCTAGGAATCTGAGAAGCAACCGTCTCTACAACTGATCCAGTCATACATGTAGTTCTGCTCGGAGTACGCCACTACACAACAATTTAGTCCCGAGTAGACTCACTGTCGGAATGAACACGTTGGACAACAGACTATTGGGAAAAGGGACCTGATGATGGCTGTGACCAGTACATGTAGGCATATACTATAGGCACATGCCGTTCATACAGAACTGCTGTTGTACATGCAGCAGTCGGGTTAAAACCATTTTCACATTCTAGCAGCATTTAAAGCTTTCACATTGTTACCCACTTTATTTCAAAAAGTTGGGTCAACGGCCATTGACCGTTAGGATTTTATCAATCATGTAAGGACTGCGGGCCAATTATGGGCATTAAATCCAAAGCTGTACTGGCTGCACTGACACAAACTGTACAGAGGTCAACAATTTATACCAGTAGGTAGCCTATGACTCATAATTATCAATACATGCATGCATATTCCGGCACATAATGTATGATTTTTATGGAAATATAGAAAATTAAAATGATGTTTAATGTCCCATTCACATAAACCAGGTTAACCAAGGAATAATTGAGCATATATTCAACTAGAGCAATCAGTGAGCGGGGGCTCACGTATACCCCGGCCACCTCCTGGACACAGCAATCAATGGAAGCACAAATATTCAAGTAATTGGCTTTGACCTTGGGCATGAAGGCCACATGGATATTGTATAGAAAATAGGAAGATGAGCAAGAAATACATGAAGTTTGAAGTCAATCAAAGTTAAGGTTACATAGATATTGGGTAGCCAAAAAGTTTAACGCAAATATTTCAAAAACTTTAATGCAAATTTCCAAGTAATTTGACCTTGACCTTGGGCCTGAAGGTACACAGGCATGATATAGAATGAAAATATGGATGATGAAAAGAAGTATATGAAGTTTGAAGTCCAATTGGACTCGCGGTTACATGGATATTGGGTAGCCGAAAACTTTAACACAAATATTCAAGTTAACACAAATTTCTAATAATTTGACCTTGACCTTGGCCTGAAGGCCGCATGGGCATGGTATAGAATGAAAATATGGATGATGATAAAGAAGTATATGAAGTTTGAAGACAATTGGACTGATGTTAGATAGATATTGGGTAGCCGAAAACTTTAACGCAAATATTTCAAGTTAACACAAATTTATAAGTAATTTGACCTTGACCTTGGGCCTGAAGGCCGCATGGGCATGATATAGAATGAAAATATGGATGATGATAAAGAAGTGTATGAAGTTTGAAGTCAATTGGACTTACAGTTTGAAGTCAATTGGACTTACAGTTACATAGATATTGAGTAACCAAAAACTTTAACGCAAGTGCGACGGACGAATGAACGGACGGACGGACGGAATGCCGAAAACTATATACCCCTCGGCATACAAAATATGCCGGGGGTATAATTATGACAAAAATATCCTTTAGTTTCTTATAAGTATCATGTGCAATTAACAATATGGAAATATAGTGAGGAAAAAGATATTGTTGGCATATGTCAACCGATGTTTCTTGCGAGATTTGTTTTTGTTTGTTTATTAACAAGTTATTGCGAGGAGAAAAAACATATAGGTACTTTAGTGCATGTTTTTGGCATAACCTATTAGATTAAACATTAATACAATGTGATTTAACATGAAAGATATAGGGTATCTTTCATAATATGAAAGCCGTTCTCACATGAAATGAACAGAAAAAAAGTTTTTTTTTTTCGCGTCACAAGATTATAAAAATTTCAATCTCGACTGTTTATTTTCAACGTATTTGTGCATAACATTAAAACAATATACTAAACAAAAAATCTTAAAAAACAGTGTTTACCATTACTGTATCAAAGAAACTGTGGTGTTGGGTGAGTGGAGGAGCTACCACTGGAGGAAAACAATCTAAAAACTCAATATAAATAATATATGCCGTAAAAACAATAAAATGTATCACATTGTGTTCTTTTGCCGTACCAATCCTAACAAACTATATGTTATATATGTAGTTCTTTTGAAGTATAATTTTTTGGACTAAATGTTAAATATATATGAATCAAGCATGATTACGCGTTAAAACTAACACATATAAGGCGTAAAAAGCAAGCAAAACACCAGTGCATTGGTTAGAAAAAATTTTCGCGTCACAACATGATTAAAAAACGGACAGATTGAAATACAAGTGTGTGGTGAATGCAAATGCATCTTGTAACTATAAAGCCACATTCAGTTATTTTCTGCAAACTATGATGCTTTCACAGTTATTTGTAAGGAATACATATTAGTTGTAGCATTAGAACAGCCGGTTACAACCAGTTGTACGTAAAAAAACAATACAAATACCAGTAAAGTATTCGTGAACCGTCGGCAAAAAAATACAATATAATTTGAGCCGATGTTTAATAAAGAAAGTAGAATTCAACTCAACACTGCTCAATACAAAGCTTTGCTACTGATTATATATGACACAACTAATGTTACATTTGCGTGATACATCTTACAAATGATTTAGGCAAGATGCAAACACTTTTCAGTGGATGCACATATCCTGGACTGCTCATAATTCGAGACTCTAACGATATTAAACAACATGCGTAATAAATAATATAGTATAAACCTTTTTGTATTAGTTACATGCAAATATAATCCAATTATCTGTATATATATTGCGTTTACTGGCTTCAAAAGCACGGAGAAATGCAATTGTTTACTTTCAAAACACGCTCGTCTACAAATGGCCGCCTCCAGCTTACCGTGAAAGGTCGCGACCTCTGACCCTATGACGTCATATGCTCTTCCGGTGCAGGTGTCCGGTTGTAAAACACCACAAATTGTGTCTGCATAATGTACCATTGCGTTCAGGGGTCACTATACATATTGTTTTGAACTTAAATGATTAGACAAACGATTGCCAACTTGGAAAATATAATTTGCTAGATTAAACAAATTAAACAATATGAAATTTCAACTTGTTGGTTTTAATACTTTTTTAAAGTGGTAATGTCTATTTTTGTAGTAAGACATTTCAATCCCTTCTGCATGTGGTACTCGTCCACAATGGGAATAACAAAAACAGAGACCAGATTGCATATATCTGCTGATAAATGGAGGTATTGAACTGATGTGGACAACTTAAAAGTGACAATTTAAAAAAAAATAGGATAAGGTGGTGACTGAATGAAAATCCATATTCCTACATTATTAGTGCCTTTCTAACCTACAAATATTTACGTGACCTCCATTGATAAACATGTAAACTTAACATACGGTTCAAGCGAACTCTATTTATGTGTAAGTTTTCCTATCGAAATCCGGATTTTAATGGAGGGGGTTAATGGGATTAGTGGAAAACACAACATTTAGGTGTGTTGTGTTGTTTGGCAATGTATTAGTCCTGTTTAAATCGCATTTTTCTAACTTGGCATGTATGACCTTTCATCTGGCTTCGGTTGAACACACAAGTGTAATGGAAGTAACGTAACCCGTAAATCTCGCGATAGAACAAGAAAATAAAAATGGTCTCGAATCTGTGCGGCTATCGAAGTTAGAGGATCGTATGATATATTTGACAATTACCCCACCCACCTTGATTTGCATGTTAATTTTGACGAGGCACAATAATAAATAAACATGGTCTTCGCGTGTATTTAGATAAAACAATAGTATTTACCAATTCAAAATAGTATATATTCAATAGTTTAATGCAATTAAAATGCATTACAGAAGGAAAAACAGGAAAAATCAGCGTTTGTTTACCTTCGACCAGTCGACTTTCGATTTCACTTCCGTGTTCCGGGAATGCAGAATGGGGCTATTCCAACGGTCGTCGTCAGCGCAGTTTCACCCTTCACTAAATAAAAAAAGGTCTAATCAATGCTTTTGATTTTAAACAATGATGTTAGATTAAAACTAACACACTGAAAATTATCTGGAAACTGGTTAAAATGTCGGAAAATAGTTAAATTATGTAACAAAGATGGCGGACAAATCAGAAAACATTTCGGTTCCAAACTCTCGCGAGATGTCACGAGTTTTCATGAAAAAATGTATGGTCAAAGAGGGAGCTATAAATCTCGTTAGCCTATATATATCTCTGTATATATATATATATATAGTTGGTCGAGATTAGAAGGGGTATTCCGACACTCCCTTATCATCCTGTCAAGTTCATCCCACAGATGTTCGATTGGGGACAAATCGGGACTGTACGCTGGCCAGTCGAGTGGGTTAATGTTATGGTCAGCGAGAAAGTCTTGACAAACTCTGGCTACATGGGGCCGGGCATTATCATGCTGGAAAAGTAGTTGACGCTGTTGCACAAATGGAAAACAACCGGGCGGAGGATTTCATCCCTAGCTATATATATTACGGCGGTTAAATTCCCGGCTACCACAATCAACGGTGACTTTACCCCGTGAGATATCCCTCCCCAGACCATAGCCGAGCCACCCCAAACCTATCCCTCTCAAGAACGCAAGCGTCGGCGAAGCGTTCCCCACGACGTCGGTATACACGACGTCGACCGTCCGGACGAAAAAGAGTGAACCGGGACTCGATCATCTGTGAAAAAGAATTGTCTCCATTGCCTCATTGGAAATCGTCTGGGAGCATGTGCCGCCAACCAAGCCATACGACGCGCGCGACGTGCACGAGTGAGAGGCAGACCAACGTAGGGACGACGTGCTTGCAGACCAACCTCGCGCAATCGATTTCTTACAGTTTTGGGGTGAATGTGGCGATTATGATTGCCTACCGTGTTAATAGCGGTTTCAGTGGCAATAACGTGGCGATTACGTAGGTGGGTGAGACGAATAGCCCTGTCTTGACGTCGCGACGTTACGCGCGGACGTCCCGATCTCGGTCGGTCGGCAACCCTTTCAGTCTCTCTCAGACGACGGGCAAGACGTTCTATGGTGGAAACATTCACACCGAACTGCATAGCAACCTGCTGTTGCGTTTGACCTTGCATTAGCAATGCAATAGCCTGACCCCTCTGAACTTCCGTCAGACGTACCATGATTGTGAGAGCTATAAATTCAGTGTAAATAGCGGAAAACGATGTGTATACCTCAAGCGTATCAAGTGGTATGACAAAATGTTTTGACGAACTTATCATCATCATGCTGCACGTGTTTTTGGATTTGTATCACTTTCTCTATGTGGTACGGTGCATTACACGGTTGAGTAACTTTAGGCACAGGTTTGGGTGCACAGTGACCAAGATAGTCGCCTGACCGGTTTTCATAATTTTAGGCCAAGCATTTAAATAATTATTGCGTATATTGTTACCCTGTGTTTCTTTATCCTTTCAGTATATATATATATATATATATATATGAGACAATGTCAAGCTAGAGTTTGTGAATAATTTCACCCTACGTTCGTGCGCCAGTTCTTTGTATCATGCAGAGACTGACACAAGAGAGCAAGCGTTTACTGGAAGTATGTTGGTGCCGCGAAAAATAAGTGCTGGTTTTACACAGACATGTAGATCTCTACAGCAACAACAAAAAAGTTTCTGAGAAACTATAGTTTGATTTTCGATAAATGTTAGGCCTATGCTTTTTACAAATCTCAGGCGCGGATACAGGGGTGGGGGGGGGGGAGGGTGGACCCGGGAAAAAAAATATAGAAAGGGACATTTTAAAGTGTGAATTCGTGGCCTAGGTGTCAGGAAATCGCATCTGCGGCGGTCTGGCATTTAAAAATGTCTGTATCCGCGCCTGAATCTTAGTTACAGCCAAATGTGTAGTAAGTAATTACTTAAACTATTTGCATGCAAGATAACATAAGACAAGGATTATCTGTCAGCTTTATAACAATAATAGTAAACGTGAAAATGTGTTCATTGAACACGGATGCGACGTCACGTGGGGCTAATGACAAAACATTAAGATAGCGGTGTAAGGGTTAAGTTGAATAGCGTGTGCAATATTGTAATAAGTCTTAGACTTCACACACGCATACAAGATATTGAGTCAAAGGTGTGTCGTACGCAAGAATGACTATTCTAGCATCGCTAATTTGGATAATTTGGATAATTTCATTATCTACGTGAATGGGACGATTTTATAAAAGTACTGAAAATACTGAATATAATGCTCAAATTACATCAGTTTTTTGTTGGAAATGTAACAATAACGTTTGATCATGTCCAGCCGTGTGCAAACGTTTGCTGTGGCCCTCGAGAACTGTTTGAACCCGCGGCCTTGGGGTTCAAACAGTTCCCTCGGGCCACAGCAAACGTTTGCACACGGCTGGACATGATCAAACCTTATAGTTGTTTTATTGTTATGCCACCGAATGTTGAGACGGGCATATAGAGTTACCGGCGTCCGTACGTCCAGCACATGAAAGGAATACAAAAAGTCTTGATATTTTATCAGAGAATAAAACATATATGTTTGTACATTTGTATTATGTACATTTGTTTGACATTGAAACACAATGGAAAGTAAATTGTCAATATTTTACCATATTGATCAGTGCCAGAATTACTTTTCACATTGTATAATAGTTCCTTATAAATCATCAGTAATTTGTTTACTTCATTAATGTTATTTGATTTGTATGTGGATATAATTGCCACTCGTTCCGACTATTGTATAATTTTGAATCAACTGTCGATGTAAACGGGACAATAAACTATGTGACATTTAAATGTGTTTTCCCAGACCTGGGTTGTCATGTCCGCATGATTGCAATACACATACAGCTTTATGAGGTAGGGTCGATCATACACGGAGAATTAGACTAAATAGAGAGGTGGAATTATTTAATATGTATCTAATTACCCGTAAGTTTTCCGCAGCCGTAGTCCAATTCTATCCTACCGCCCAGATGGTCACACCTGCATGTTGTTTTCAGGGGCGTAGCTAGCCAATTTGAATCTGCAGGCCCGGTTGACGACTTCGAGCACCGTTGGTGCGAGTATGCTAGGGGGGTGTGGGGGCAAGCACCCCCCCCCCAGAAAAAAATCGAAACTAGAAGGTAAATGATGCACTCATAGTGAATTTATACCCCAGTTTTACAAAGATTGTTTTGCCTCCTTTAAAACTTTTACGTCCAGAGTCCCTGAAGCCTTTCATGGCGCAGTGTGTTCATCTAAATATATATACAACGTCCTTTTATCTGACGTTACGCTCCCCCCAAAAAAGTTGTAAAATCCTTGCCCCTCCTAGACTTTTCAATCATTTGGAAAACAGTTTATAATCCATGTATATCGCCTGCAGCTGATACTCGTGACGTATTATGGAAAATTGCTCACGATGTATTATATGTAAACTACTTCCTGTTTTCCAAACACATTAGCCGAAACAAATCTTGTCCACTGTGTGGGAAGATAGAAACTATCTCCCATTTATTTATGGAATGTAAAATAATTGCTCCTTTTAATAAAATAGTATTGTATTTACTTAAACGTGTAAGTATGAGGCGTATATTTCATCAGAGGCAGTTTTTAGATTTAATATTTTACCATCTCTTGAGGAGAACATCAAATATGTAGCTCTTGTTTTACTTTAGGAATCTAAACATGTCATTTGGTTGTCTAGAAATTTACGGAAACATGAACTTGTTGAAATTACTCCTTTTATCATTACATCTAAGTTTATAAATCGTCTAAAACTTCGTATACAAGCAGACTTTCTGCGAATGAAATTGCCTCGTTTTCAGAATATCTGGACTTTAAACAATATTTTTTTGTACAACACTTGATGGTAAAATATCTTTCCTCCCTGATTTGGCGATAGATAATTATGTATAACTATATATTGACACCTTGTGCACATGTACAGACTCCAGTGTCTCTGAAGAGCGAAGCGCGGTCACTATTTATAGGGCTGCATTTTGCTATCAGAGACTTTCCTGGCGTCATAAGTCGTCTAGTGTATAAGTTGTCATTTTCTTACTTACCTCCATTGTACAAATATAGTTACCTGTGTGCGGTTGGCGGCTGTCTGCGTCTCTGGGGGTCGTGGGGTGGCTGTGGTTTTCTGTGGCTGCCTTGCGCCGTCGGGGTCTCAACGAGTCGCCAGCTGTTCTCTCCTGTAATACATGTATATGTAATATAATTATCGATAATAACTCACATGTACGGACAGACTTTTGGCCTCAGTGTCTCTGAAGGGCGAAGCGCGGTCGCTATTTATGGGGCTGCATTTTGCCATCGGAGACTTTCCTGGCGTCATTAGTCGTCTAACATATAGATTATTATCGACTTACTTACTTACCTCCCTTGTACAAATGTATTTACCTGTGTGCGGTTGGCGGCTGTCTGCGTATCTGGGCGTCGTTGGGTGGCTGCGGTTTTCTGCGGCTGCCTTGTGCCGTCGGAGTCTCAGCGAGTCGCCTGATGTTCTCTCCTGTAATATATATAGATAGTAACAATATGTTTGCGTTTCAGACTGTCTCGTGTATAAATCCTAGGGAGCTAGTTAGGTTTGAGGCGGCTTTCAGCTGCGCCGAAAACCTATTAGGTTTGAGGAATTTGATTCCTCAAACCTTTTGTTAGGTTTGTGGAATTTGATTCCTCAAACCTTTTGTTTTCGTTGGTTTTTTTAGGTTTGAGGAATTTGATTCCTCAAACCTTTTGTTTTCGTTGGTTTTTTTTTTCTTTTTCTTTTTTTTCTTTTTATTCAGCCGTCGAGACTACAGCCCAAACCGCTGGTCGGATCGACTTCAAATTTTGTATACCGATTCGCATCAACAGTGAGACGAGAATAACGCAATTTTCAGAATTCTCATGACGTCACTTTCTACGAAACCGGAAGTGACGTCATATATCATATAATTCCCTATAACTTCCTTATTTTCCAACCGATTTCAAAAATTATTTTTGAATTGTAAAGCTGCGAGAATTCTCTATCTTCGCTTTGCGACAATGTTTGGCTATCTGCTCAAATGAGAGAGCTATAGACATGTGAAATTGAGAAAAATGAAAAAAATCAACAATTTCGGATTTTTATTTTATTTTAACGGGTGGTCTTTGAAAACAGTTTCCAATTTGTACAGTAATCTCAGCAACATAATTTTTTGACAGCGTCACGCGGGACATTCATCCGCACAGAAGATGATATTTTTCAGAGCAATGGCTTGAATAGTTCTGATTCTATTGTCTTTCAAACTTGAAAGTTTTTTTTCAATTTTTCAAATTTGAAATGGTCATAACTTTTTTATTATCTAACCGATTTCAAATATTTTTTTTGCATTAAAAAGCCAACAAAATTCTCTATCTCCGTTTCGCTGGTAGTTTTTGGCTATCTGCCCAAATGAGAGAGTTGTAGGCATTTGAAGTTTTTAAAAACAATTGAAATGGTCATAACTTCCTTATTATTCAACCGATTTCAAATATTTTTTTTGCATTAAAAAGCCAATAAAATTCTCTATCTCCGATTCACTGGTAGTTTTTAGCTATCTGCTCAAATGCGCGAGCTACATGCATTTGAAGTTTGAGAACGAGCATATAAACTTAGCCGCCTAGAACAGTGTGTACAGCTGACAAACTTCGAGGTGGAGGCCAGACAGGTATGGTGGGCTGTATCAGACACTGGTTTTATATACGAACTGACAGCTGTGAGTGCTTTAGAATCGTCTTAACTTCAGTGTCAGACTAGGGGGTTAACGGTACATTTCATCGTAACGTTATATAATGAAAAATGCTTAGAATAGTCAAGCGATTCTGAAAATACAAAACAAAATTTTTTTTTTCAATTTCATTTTCGTTGGTTTTTTTTTTCTTTTTATTCAGCCGTCGGGACTACAGCCCAAACCGCTTGTCGGATCGACTTCAAATTTTGTATGCCGATTTGTATCAACTGTGAGACGAGAATAACGCAATTTTCAGAATTCTCATGACGTCACTTTCCACGAAACCGGAAGTGACGTCATATATCATAAGTAATCCATAACTTTCCACATTTTTCAACCGATTTCAAAAATTCTTTTTGTATTCGAAAGCTGCGAGAAATCTCTATCTTCGCTTGCTGGCCGTTATTGGCTATCTGCTCAAATTAGAGAGCTATTGACATGTGAAGTTGAGAAAAATTAAAAAAATCAACAATTTCGGATTTTCTTTTTTATTTTAACGGGTGGTCTTCGAAAACAGTTTTCCAATTTGTACAGTAATCTCACAACATAATTTTTTGACATTTGCGTGACGCGGGACATTCATCCGCACAAAAAAGATGATACTTTTCAGAGCTATAGCTTGAATAGTTCCGATTCTATTGCCTTTCAAACTTGGACGTTTTTTTTATCTTCCAATTTTTCAAATTGAAATGTTCATAACTTTGTTTATTAATCTAACCGATTTACAAATATTTTTTTTCCATTAAAAAGCCAACAAAATTCTCTATCTCCGTTTCGCTGGTAGTTTTTGGCTGTCTGCCCAAATGAGAGAGTTGTAGGCATTTGAAGTTTGGTTCTTTCATTTTTTTAAATTTGAAATGGTCATAACTTTTTTATTATTCAACCGATTTCAAATATTTTTTTTTCCATTAAAAAGGCAATACAATTCTCTATCTCCGCATCGCTGGTAGTTTTAGCTATCTGCTCAAATGAGAGAGCTACATGCATTTGAAGTTTGACAGCGTCAAGTTAAATCACACAGTAACAATATAAACAATTTTCATTTTATATACGAACTGACATGCTGTGAGTGCTTTAGAATCGTCTCAACTTCAATGTCAGACTAGGGGGTTAACGGTACACATTTCGTAGAACGTTATATAATGAAAAATGCTTAGGATAGTCAAGCGATTCTGAAAATACAAAACTTTATTTTTTCAATTTCATTGGAATTGCATCAATTTTGTTTGAGTTTCATATGTTTTCGTCATTGACAATGTCTTCTAATCACTTTGCCAGTGTACGTTTGTCAGTACATCAAGCCTCAAACCGTTGATGCAGCTTCAGCTGCTCTAGTTCTTTTTCGTTTTTTTCTTTTTATTCAGCCGTCGAGACTACAGCCCAAATCGCTGGTCGGATCGACTTCAAATTTTGTATACCGATTCGCATCAACAGTGAGACGAGAATAACGCAATTTTCAGAATTCTCGTGACGTCACTTTTTACGAAACCGGAAGTGACGTCATATATCATATAATTCCCTATAACTTCCACATTTTTCAACCGATTTCAAAAATTCTTTTTGTATTCGAAAGCTGCGAGAAATCTCTATCTTCGTCTGCCTGGCCGTTATTGGCTATCTGCTCAAATGAGAGAGCTATTGACATGTGAAGTTGAGAAAAATGAAAAAAAATCAACAATTTCGGATTTTTATTTTATTTTAACGGGTGGTCTTTGAAAACAGTTTCCAATTTGTACAGTAATCTCAGCAACATAATTTTTGACAGCGTCACGCGGGACATTCATCCGCACAGAAGATGATATTTTTCAGAGCAATGGCTTGAATAGTTCTGATTCTATTGTCTTTCAAACTTGGACGTTTTTTTTTCAATTTTTCAAATTTGAAATGGTCATAACATTTTTATTATCTAACCGATTTCAAATATTTTTTTCCATTAAAAAGCCAACAAAATTCTCTATCTCCGCTTCGCTGGTAGTTTTTGGCTATCTGCCCAAATGAGAGAGTTGTAGGCATTTGAAGTTTTTAAAAAAAATTGAAATGGTCATAACTTCCTTATTATTCAACCGATTTCAAATATTTTTTTTGCATTAAAAAGCCAATAAAATTCTCTATCTCCGGTTCACTGGTAGTTTTTAGCTATCTGCTCAAATGCGCGAGCTACATGCATTTGAAGTTTGAGAACGAGCATATAAACTTAGCCGCCTAGAACAGTGTGTACAGCTGACAAACTTCGAGGTGGACGGGCCCAGACATTAGGTATGGTGGGCTGTATCAGACATGGTTTATATACGAACTGACATGCTGTGAGTGCTTTAGAATCGTCTCAACTTCAATGTCAGACTAGGGGGTTAACGGTACATTTCATTTCGTAGAACGTTATATAATGAAAAATGCTTAGGATAGTCAAGCGATTCTGAAAATACAAAACTTTATTTTTTCACTTTCATTGGAATTGCATCAATTTTTTTTTAGTTTCATATGTTTTCGTCATTGGCAATGTCTTCTAATCACTTTGCCAGTGTACGTTTGTCAGTACATCAAGCCTCAAACCGTTGATGCAGCTTCAGCTGCTCTAGTTTATAAATTGATTTCAAAATTTCTTGCTGCGGTCTATATATCAGTCCTTTAGCTAAAACTTTCCCGCTTTGTGCCCGGCCTATGGTGAAAAACAAACGAAAACTTCACTGACGGAATATTGCACATATTTAATTTCCGTTTTATTAGGTGTATTTACAAATGGCGTAAACTGCAATTTAATGGCGATAACTATCGAAAAATAATCATCCGCTGACTTACGGGCTCCCTCCATCTACACCAAACCGCTGGTCGGATCTACTTCAAATTTTGCATGCCGATTCGGATCACGTGTGGGCAGAGATTCAGAGATTTTCAGATATATTTTAATGCTGCTTTCCACGAAAACGGAAGTGACGTCATACTTCCTATAACTTCCTTATTTTCCAACCGATTTCAAGAATTCTTTTTGCATTGGAAAGCTGACAAAATTCTCTATCTCAAATTCGTTGACAGTTTTCGGCTATCTGCTCAAATAAAAGAGCTATATGTATTTGAAGTTGAAAAATGTACATACTTTTCAACGATTTTGCCGAATTTCGGCTGATAACGGGTGGTCTTTACAAACGTTTTCCAATTTGTACAGTACTGTCAGCAACATAATTTCTTGCCAGGGTGATAGGGGAGTGTCAGCCGCATGAAAGATGATAATTTTCAGTGCTATATCTTGACTACTTACGGCTCTATTCGATGTCACATATGAACGTATTTTTTCAAGTTTTCAAAATAGAGCAAACGGATGTGACGTCAGCTTCGTTATTTATCATTATATTTCAATTGTTTTTGCTGTAGTCGATATTTCAGTCCTTATTTAGCTAAAACTTTGGCTGAGGATTCGAACCCGGTATCCCTCGCTCCGAGTCCATCGCTCTACATCTAAGCTAACCGGCCCCACATCGGTGTGATGATGCGAACACAATAATGTTGGACTGTTCATTCTAAAACTTCAGAAATTCTTTTTGCAACCGATAGTTTACACCTTGGGCTAAAGCTTAGTTACACATGAAATCAATGTTTGAGGCTCAAACCGTTGATGCAGCTCAAGCTGCTCTAGTTTTTTTTGTTTTTTTTTTTATTCAGTCGTTCAGTCTAAAGCCCAAACCGCTGGTCAGATCGACTTCAAATTTTGCATGCCGATTCGGATCAAGTGTGAGCAGAGACTCAGAGATTTTCAGAAATTTCTTAATGACACTTTCCACGAAACCGGAAGTGACGTCATACTTTCTATAACTTCCTTATTTTCCAACCGATTTCAAAAATTCTTTTTGCATTGGAAATCTGACAAAATTCTCTATCTCGAACTCGCTGACAGTTCTCGGCTATCTGGTCAAATAAGAGAGCTATAGGCATTTGAAGTTGAAAAATGTACAAACTTTTCAACGATTTTGCCGAATTTCGGCTGATAACGGGTGGTCTTTACAAACGTTTTCCAATTTGTACAGTAATGTCAGCAACATAATTTCTTGCCAGTGTGATAGGGGAGTGTCATGCGCATAAAAGATGATAATTTTCAGAGCTCTATCTTGACTACTTCCGGTTCTATTGGATGTCAAAGATGAACTCTTTTTTTTCAAGTTTTCAAAATAGAGCAAACGGATGTGACGTCAGCTTCGTTATTTATCAATAGATTTCAAAATTTCTTGCTGCGGTCGATATTTCAGTCCTTTAGCTAAAACTTTCCCGCTTTGTGCCAGGCCTATGGTGAAAAACAAACGAAAACTTCACTGGCGGAATATTGCTCATATTTAATTTTATTAGGTGTATTTACAAATGGCGTAAACTGCAATTTAAGGGCGATAACTATCGAAAAATAATCATCCGCTGACTTACGGGCTCCCTCCATCTACACCAAACCGCTGGTCGGATCGACTTCAAATGTTGCATGCCGATTCGGATCAAGTGTGAGCAGAGACTCAGAGATTTTCAGATATCTTTTAATGTTGCTTTCCACGAAAACGGAAGTGACGTCATACTTCCTATAACTTCCTTATTTTCCAACCGATTTCAAGAATTCATTTTGCATTGGAAAGCTGACAAAATTCTCTATGTCAGACTCGTGACAGTTTTCGGCTATCTGCTCAAATAAAAGAGCTATATGCATTTGAAGTTGAAAAATGTACATACTTTTCAACGATTTTGCCGAATTTCGGCTGATAACGGTGGTCTTTACAAACGTTTATTTTCCAATTTGTACAGTACTGTCAGCAACATAATTTTCTTGCCAGGTTGATAGGGGAGTGTCCGGCCGCAATAAAAGAAAAATGAGAATTTTTTCAGAGCTATATCTTGACTACTTACGGCTCTATTCGATGTCAAAGATGAACGTATTTTTTCAAGTTTTCAAATAGAGCAAAACGGATGTGACGTCAGCTTCGTTATTTATCATTCGATTTCAATTGTTTTTGCTGTAGTCGATATTTCAGTCCTTTAGCTAAAACTTTGGCTGAGGATCGAACCCGGTATCCCTCGCTCCGAGTCCATCGCTCTACCTCTAAGCTAACCGGCCCCACATCGGTGTGATGATGCGAACACAATAATGTTGGACTGTTCATTCTAAAACTTCAGAAATTCTTTTTGCAACCGATAGTTTACACCTTGGGCTAAAGCTTAGTTACACATGAAATCAATGTTTGAGGCTCAAACCGGTGATGCAGCTCAAGCTGCTCTAGTTGAAACAGAAATGTAATGTCGATTGTTGATTTACTATATAACATGTTAACAGTTTAAAGCACCTAGTTTTAACGACTGTTTATTTTTCATTAAGTTAATACGTATATATATGACGAACATAGTGTCCAGTGGACGTGGGTCCCGTTACCCAGAGGGGATGCAACCCGATGCATAGTCTCTGGGATACGGGACTCGGCGAATAGTGGACGCATTGATCAGTCTGTATTGATATTCGATAGCACACAGGGAGTTGTCTCGTAGCAGACGACTCTCGTGTGCTATCATATTCTCTCGTATTTTTCATTCTTTTAAGACGAGTGTGCTTTACTGTCTGTACAATATATTTCGAGTAAACGTTTTTATGTAAAATTAGGTTTATTTATCATCATCATCTATCAATATCTTAAAAAGTGCAATACAGTCAAGCATCCGTGATGATCGCTAAACACGACTACCTGAAATGTATACGTAATTTGTGTAGCTTGTGTACATGTATGAATTATGTTTATTTATCATCATCACCTCATAATCATTCATATATTAGGTTAGAGAGAACTGGTTCATCCCAGAAGCTCGCCACTGTTAGACAGAGTCCCTGTCGTGACGAGTATTCAGTCTATTCATGTCCCTTACTAGCAGTACTGGTTCTACCCAGGAAAAACAGTTATTGTACTCAGGTCTATCTGCAAATAGCTGTCCCCAGGATTTTTCTTAAAACTGTGATCCCCGTAATACCGTTACTCTAATACATTGGCCGGCTGTGCTCCCTACACCCCCGGTTTTTGTTTGTAATTGCATGTAAATATATATTTTATGCAAACATTTTTTAAAAAAAATCTTCTCAAGAGGGGCGATAATCCTGGTACCCACATAATATGTAGGTATTCGAAGGAAGCCGTCATGACGTTACCTTGCTTTAAAAAAAAATTAATGCTCAGCATAAATGCATCTCCGATGTGTACGCGTGCTGCTGTTCGGCTTCGTATGGATATAGTTCATGGATCACAAACTGCTACACAGATAGTGTACACTGTGCAATGAGAAACAGAAAACTGTAGAGCTAACTAGAAGATGAAATGATCCGTGGAAGAAGGGGGCTATGGCCTTCGATGTGTTAGTCCCCTTCTTCCACCGACCTCATCGTGTGCATCTGCACATGTACGCCAAGTAAACAGCATTTGAATCTACGGGTGGACTGTGGGCACCGCAGTGATGGTGGGGTGGGTGGCAAGGATGGTGGCGGGGGTCGTGAGCATGCACATGTTGGCGACCGTAACCCGGGTGTGTTGTGGCTGGGCGGCCGGCCGTGTGCAAGAAAAGTTCCAGAGGAAATTAACACATTCTGCGCATGGCAGACATCGTGTTTGGGAGAAATTATTACCCGTGTCGTCTTGATACCGAAAAATATAAGTAATTTGGAAAAATCGACAACGTCGTTTCATTGGCGGGAAGATCGAGAATAGTAGGTTAGTGCCGTGAATGGAAAAAAATATCTGGCGCGGCACGGAAACGGGATGTGCTCGGCTCGTCGTTTCATTGGCGGGAAGATCGAGAATAGTAGGTGAGTGCCGTGAATGGGAAAAAATATCTGGCAAGGCTCAGGAAACGGGATGGGCGAGGCTCTGCCGAGCACATCCCGTTTCCGTGCCGCGCCAGATATTTTTTTCCATTCACGGCACTAACCTACTATTCTATTTATCCCGTCAACAGCTATAAATGACTATAAAATGCAAAAATAGTATTGACTGGATATCAAAAATGTTTCACGGCACCGTGTTTCACGGCACATACGCACTGTGTTGACGGGATAAGATATAATACTCGACCTGGTGGAACGTTTAAAAGGCACATACTGCGTTTGAAAAGTGTCTACGGCCATATCACGTTGAAAACACCGGTTCTCGTCCGATCACCGAAGTTAAGCAACGTCGAGCCAGGTTAGTACCTGGATGGGTGACCGCCTGGGAATACCGGGTGTTGTAGACTTTTTAATGCACGGCTTTTTTTTTTTGGGGGGGGGGGGGGCGGGGGGTGGGGTCGGGGAGCTTTTTTTGTTGTATTATTCTGATATTCAGTAGAACGCTATATTGGACTTGTTTTTGTATCACAAATTCAACCTGTCATGACAGAAAGGGGGCTCACTGACGTGTTGGTCTTTGTAATGTCCCCCGGACTAGCGTGTATATTCTACACATTGAATCGAATATGTAACAACGTTGGCCAAGATGAGACTGCGCGGGTGAGCAGACTGATTTGTGCTTACACTGGTCGCTATTACATGCACCGAATGTTCCACTGTGTTATCCGGTGTGACATAATGACTATGACCTACATACATTGCAAATGCAATCGGGGCATTTCTTTCACAATTACGAGAGCCACGTGTATTATATGTCCGACAACCACTGGGTTATATGCTGGCCCTCGGATCAGTTATCTCTCTTGGCAATGAATGCTGACACATTTTCTCAACAATTCGGTATTACGTAACTCAGGCTGAATTTCAATTCACCAACTCACAGTGGTAGC
The DNA here is from genome assembly GCA_029237695.1 of Conchocele bisecta. Lineage (NCBI taxonomy): Eukaryota > Metazoa > Mollusca > Bivalvia > Lucinida > Thyasiridae > Conchocele > Conchocele bisecta. Next base: position 64,530,818 of record CM055277.1, read on the forward strand.
ATACACGGTATTACAACACGGACACTACAATGCATGCAATGCCGGATTTCGCGTTTCGTCATATTTTTCTGAATAAAAATCGAATACGCACACCATTATCTAGCAGGTTTTCAAGCGTACATAATGGAGTGCGGCCTGATGTGGAGCGCCGTGGCGTAATGGTCAGTGTGTTTGACTACTGATCCAAGGGTCGTGGGTTCGAGCCTGACTAGCGGCGTGCGTTGTGTCCTTGCGCAAGACATCTTATCCACACTGCTCCAGTTCACCCATCTGTAAATGGGTACCGATAATTCGTAGTTGCTCTGTAAATACGAATTACCGGCTTCTCTCAAAAATCTCTACCTCTGTTCTTTCTCCCATTCTTGGGAGACGGCATGCAAGGTCCTAGAGCCAGTGCCGCCGTTAAATATAAGCTAAAAAAAAACAAAAAACGATGGAACCATCGTGATTTTATAAATTACGCCCCTTGTAGACATTTGAAGAAATCTACTTGAGCGTCGGCTTTCACCAGCCTAGGGGTTTTCATCGCATTACGATGACAACAGACGACTATGTTGTTCGGCACCTGGCTGCCATTTCGCCTCTACATATCAACTATTCACGGATGGAACGTTATGTGCAGTTCTCTAGCCTCGGACCTGGACGACTATCGCCTCCGGATTTACTCGATTTGTTGTGCGAGCAGCGAGACGTGCCGCCGGCCGATATTGAGGCCGTGTATAAGGTCAGTGACAGCGACAATTCGTTCTATATATGTTGTGTTTACAACCTTGGAACACGTGGCAGCCTTGCACGAGTTGGGTGTTTTACAGAATGACCGGCACAGGTTTGTGGTTTCTGTTATGGGGAAACAAGTGGTCTCACTGCGAGTCCACTGGTTGCCCCATTACATTAGTTCCAACCGAGTGGGTAAGGTTTTCGAGAGATATGGGGATATGGGGATTTCCAGCACGGTGACCCAGTACCGAGACGTCACGATTTGTAACGGGACACGAACCGTAACTTTGGAGGTAGATGAGATATCTAAGAAGATGATTCCTCATCTCTTGGAGTTTGACTGTGGGCAGAAGGCCCTTGTTACTATGCAGGGCAGACCTCCGCTGTGCCTTCGCTGTAGAGACATTGGGCATGTTCGGAAGAACTGCCCAAACTCCTTACCTCCTCGTCAGCGCCCTCAGTTTCAGGGGACCCCCTGCCACAGACAGCTCCAGGAGAACCGGCCGTCCAACCTACAGCAGCTCCATTCCACTGACTCTATCTTCGCCTACTTCGCCTCCGTCTCCGCCTGCTTCGCCTCCGCCTTCGTCTGCTCCGCCTTCGTCGATGCCTGCTCCGCCTTTCACTTCGCCTTCCCCCGCCTCTCCTCCGCCTTCACTTGTTTCTCCGTTGCCTGCCTCGCCTTCGCCTGCTACGGCATCGCCTTCGCTGACTTCGCCTCCGCCTTCTTCGGCCAGTACCCTAGTTCCCCAGGTTGACGAGGTGATGGACGGCGTTGTTCACCAGCAGAACCAAGGTACAAAGAGGGGCTTACCCGATTCGGATTATATCACCCCGAACCGGGTAGCGAAGAAAGTTGTACTTCCGGTGGCGGGTGCCACCCCTACCCCGAACATGTTCGCGGCGCTATTTTCCGATGAAGCCACCACCATGGACTCTGACGGAGATGGCAGCCTGATCATGCACTTGGTAGGGGGTGGGGGGGGGGGGGGGGTGGGGGGGGGGGGGGGGAGTAGACCAACATACGACCATGGAACTCTTTACGGATTATTACACACTGATTACGATTACGTCATTACTTTCCCCGGCTGGTAAACGAAATATGAACTCTTTATGGACTATGAGACAGATCAATGGATTTATATTACATAACCCATTAGGGTGGTATTCCTATTACTTTTATGTTTCAGTATGTGAGCGTGATGACGTCCCTATAATTTTTTCATATACACTTATTTGTGTTGATACTTACCTTTGGTTTACTTACTATATTTCGCTAGTTATATATCTGTCATTTTCTCTTCTCATTGACATGCCTCCTGAAACAGACATTAATTTTGTATTTATGACATGTTGTATTTGTTGTTGCTCATTTATGTTTTCTCAATTCGACTTTTGCGAGTATCAGTGTAGGTCCGGATCAGACTGCGCATCCGCTCAGTCTGATTGGGATCAGTGTAGGTCCGGATCAGACTGCGCATCCGCTCTGTCTGATTGGGATCAGTGTAGGTCTGGATCAGACTGCGCATCCGCTCGGTCTGGTCGGGATCTGCACTGTATTGTCGAGCCGAGTGATCGCAATACGTTTTGTCGGGTTTATGTAGCATCCTGTTGGATTTTGCAAGAAGAGGACCCATTTGGGTGCTATTCCTATTACTTTTATTGTTCAGTATGTGAGCGCAATGACGTCCCCATACATTTTTCAATCCACTTCTACGTGTTGATACCTACCTTTGTTGTTGCTCATTTATATTTTCAAATCTTGAGTTTCGCGCGGAGCAGTGTATGTCCGGATCAGACTGCGCATCCGCTCAAATGTTTTCATATACACTTATGGGTGTTGATGCTTCCCTTTGTTTACTACTATATTTCGCTGGTTTTATATCTGTCCTTTTCTGTTGTCATAGACATGCCTCCTGCAACAGAAATCAATTTTGTAATTATAGCATGTTGTCTCTGTTGTTGCTCAGTTCTATTTTCAAATCTTGATTTTTGCCAGGATCAGTGTAGGTCCGGATCAGACTGCGCACCCGCTCAGTCTGATCGGGATCTGCACTGTTTTGTCGAGCCTAGTGATCACAATGCGTTTTGTCGGGTCTATGTCACATCCTGTTGGATATTTCAAGAAGAGAACCCATTTGGGTGTTATTCCTATTACTTTTATGTTGTAGTATGTGAGCGCAATGACGTCCTCATATATTTTTCATATACACTTATATGTGTTGATACTTACCTTTGGTTTACTTCCTATATTTCGCTGGTTATCTATCTGTCATTTTCTCTTCTCATTGATATGCCTCCTGAAACTGAAATCCATTTTGTATGTATAACATGTTATATATGTTGCTATACATTTATATTTTCAAATCTCATTCTATCACAATGAATTTGAAAATAGCTAGCATTAATATAAACGGATTTAGATCCACAAGAAAACATTATTATGTTAAGAAGTATGTAGAGGAAAATAACATTGACATATTACTGATGCAGGAAACTTCTATTTGCAATTTAAATTCCAGTAGAAATATTGAAACGTTTTTGAACATAGAGAAACGTTGCTTCTGGAGCTATAGTAATGATACCTCTTGTGGAGTTGCCATCATGTTTTTAATAAAGATATTGTCACTGACAAATTCCACACTGATTTTGATGGTAGGACTACTTATGTTGATTTTTCCTTTAATAATTTTAAAGGATACAGAATTGTAAACATTTATGCACCAAAGAAGGCCAATGATAGAAAGAAATATTTTCTGTCTTTGTCTCCCATCTTAACTGGTGCCAAACATTTAATATTAGGGGGTGATTTTAATTGTGTAATAGATACAAGTTTAGATAAAATTGGGGGTAATTTAGTTAATGGCATGTTAGGGTCAAAAGTTCTGCAAAACATTTTGCAAACATACTACATTAAGGACTCATACAGGTGTTTATTCCCAGATAAAAAATCTGCAACTTGGTTTGCACAACAGGAAGGTATTAATATAGGTAGTAGACTATATAGATTTTATATTTCTAATCATTTAGTTCCAGCACTCTTTTCTTTTGACAACAGTCCTTGTTGCTGTTCTGACCACAACTATATAAACATAACACTCAACAGCAACAAAGGTATTTCTTTTGCCAAATCATATTGGAAATTTAATGAATCATTATTAAAAGATGATAAATTTAACAGAGTTTTTAGATATTTTTGGCAGATTATTTCTGTTTGTGATGACCAAGATGGAGAATGGTGGGATGCAATGAAAATAAAAATTAAGTGTTTTTGCAAGGATTTTTGCAGAAGTAATAATAATATATTATATGAAGAACTAAAGTCCTTAAGACATAAATATAAAACAATACATGTAGAAAATGAGCAGGATATACATTGCTTGAATGAAATAAAAGTACAGGTTCAACTCCTGGAAAATAAATTACACTCAGGTTCTATCATTAGAAGTAAAGCTAATATTCTAGACACTAATGAAAATCCTACTGGGTATTTTTTCAAAAAAGAGGTAAGCAATGCAAAAAACAAAACAATATCATTTATTAATAACAATGGGAATAATTACACTACATCAGATGATATTTTACACTCTTTATAACCAATTATATTCAGAAGAACCTGTTGATAGGACTTTGAATGATGTATTCTTTAACGATCTACCTAAGGTCAACATAGACGATAATGTTAGCTGAGCTGGTGAAATTACTAAAACGGAAGTTCTCAATGCCCTGAAGTATATGGAATCAGGTAAGTCCCCAGGTAGTGATGGTCTCTCCCCTCTATTTTATTTAAATTACTTTGATATCTTTGGTGACATACTTGTGAACATCTTTAATAGATCATTCACCTCTGGGACGTTATCAACCTCACAGAGGGAATCTTATATTACTTTATTGTGTAAAGATAGCTCCAAAAGTGATGACATGAAATATTACCGTCCCATATCTCTGCTCAACTCTGATTACAAAATATTATCTAAAATTATATCCACACGCCTTAGGAGAGTTTTACCTTCTGTTATTGGCATTGATCAAACCTGTTCAATCCGGGGTCGGTCAATTTTTGATAATTTACATTTACTTAGGAATAGTACGGACTATATAGAGCAGAAAGACTTATCTGCAGCTTTTATTTGCCTCGACCAAGAGAAAGCCTTTGACAGAGTATCTTGGTCATATATGTACGACACCTTAACGGCTTATGGATTTGATGAGGATTTTATAAAATGGGTCAAACTTTTATATACCGATGTTACTTCGTCAGTAATTGTCAATAATCATATTTCCTCGCCTTTCAACATTTGTAGAGGAGTACGACAAGGCTGCTCTCTCTCACCTCTACTGTATGTACCTTGCAATAGAACCTTTTGTGCTGAAAATAAACAATGACACCACTATTAGGGGAGTTCCAGTACCTGGTAAGGGCACCGAGGTAAAGATATCAGCGTACGCCGATGATTCTACAGGCACTTTAACGACTGAAAAGTCCATCCAGAAATATTTATATTGGGCGAAAGAATTTGGGAGAATTTCTGGGTCAAAAATTAATTACAACAAAACAAAAGGTATGTTTTTGGGTAAATGGAAAACGCGTTCAGATCATCCTTTTGGCATTAGCTGGGTGGACAATCATAAAATCTTAGGATATTTAAAGGGTAACAAGTTGGATTCTGATGATGTTTTCTCTCGGCCTTTTTCATCATTTTTTAAAACGATTAACTTGTGGAAAGTCAGACGGTTGTCATTAAAGGGAAAATCCACCGTTTTAAATTCCTTGTGTATTAGTAAAATTATGTATTATATTACAGCACAAATGGTTCCAAAACATTATATTACTCTTTTTGCAATGAAGCTGTTTTAAATTTATATGGAACTCAACTCTAGAACCTATAAATAGAAATACTTTGTACTTACGTTTTAAACAAGGTGGTCTGAATATTCCATGTATTCAACTAAAACGTCAGGCCACCTAAGTGAATCACTTGCAAAAGCTTATTACAGAGTATGATGCCACTTGGACATATTATGCCCGCTATTGGATTCGCATTTCTCTTCGAAAATATAATGCATCACTTGCCCGTAACTCCATTCCTCATAGTGAATTTATACCCCAGTTTTACAAAGATTGTTTTGCCTGCTTTAAAACTTTTACGTCCAAAGCCCCCGAAGCCTTTCAAGGCGTTGTATGTTCCTCTAAGTATATATATAACGTCCTTCTATCTGACGTTACACTCCCCCCAAAAGTTGAAAAATCCTTGCCCCTCCTGGGCTATTCAGTCATTTGGAAAACAATTCATGACCCTTGTATATCACCCGATACTCGTGACGTATTATGGAAAATCGCTCACAATGTATTATATGTAAATTATTTCCTGTTCTCCAAGCGTATTAGCTTAAATAAATCTTGTCCATTATGTGAAAAAATAGAAACAATTACCCATTTATTTATTGAATGTAAAATGATTTCTCCCTTTAATAAAATTGTACTGTATCTCCTTAAACGTGTAAGTATGAGGCGTATTTCATTCTCAGAAGCAGTTTTCAGGTTTAATATTTTACCACCCCTCGAGGAGAACGTCAAATATTTAGCTCTTGTTTTACTTTCGGAATCTAAACATGTCATTTGGATGTCTCGAAATTTACGGAAACATGAATTTGTGGAAATTACTCCTTTTGTTATTACATCCAAATTTATCAATCGTCTAAAACTTCGTATACACGCAGACTTTCTGCGAATGAAATTGCCTCGTTTTGAAAACATTTGGACTTCAAATAAAATATTTTGTACCATACTGGATGGGAAAATATCCTTCCTACCCGATTTAGATATAGATAACTATACATAATTTACCTTACGCACATGTTCAGACAGAGTTTTGGCACCAGGGTCTCTGAAAGGCGAAGCGCGGTCACTAATTTAGAGGCTGCATTTTGCCATCGGAGACAATCCTGGCGTCATAAGTCGTATATCGTATAAACAATCATGGACTTTCTTACCTCCCTTTTGCATATATATTTACCTGTGGACGGTTGGCGGCTGTCTGCGTCTCTGGGGGTCGTGGGATGGCTGCGGTTTTCTGCGGCTGTCTTGCGCCGTCGGGGACTCAGCGGGTCACAAACTGTTTGTCTCCTGTCATATATGTAGATGCTAACAATATGTTTTAATTTCAGACTGTCTCTAGTGTAATTCCTCGGGAGCTGCAGCAGAATGATTATCGATTGTTGATTTAGTTTATATTATGTTAACAGTTTAAAGCACCTCGTTTTAACAACTGTATATTTTCAATAAGTTGATACGTATATATATGACAAACATAGTGTCCAGTGGACGTGGGTCCCGTTACCCAGAGTGGATGCAACCCGAGGCATCGTTTCTGGGATACGGGACTTGGCGAATATTGGACGCATTGACCAGTCTGTATTGATATTCGATAGCACATAGGGAGTTGTCTCGTAGCAGACGACTCTCATGTGCTATCATATTCTCTCGTATTTTTCATTTCTTTTAAGATGAGCGTGCTTTACTGTCTGTACAATGTATTTTGAGTAACAGTTTTTTATGTAAAATTAGGTTTATTTATCATCATCATTTATGAATATCTTAAAAATTGCAATACAGTCAAGCATCTGTGATGATCGCTAAACACGACTACCTGAAATGTATGCGTAATTTGTTTAGCTTGTGTACATGTATAAATTAGGTTTATTTATCATCATCACCTCATAATCATTCATATAGTAGGTTAGAGAGAACTGGTTCATCCCAGAAGCTCGCCACTGTTAGACAGAGGCCCTGTCGTGACGAGTATTCAGTCTATTCATGTCCCTTACTAGCAGTACTGGTTCTACCCAGGACAAACAGTTATTGTACGCAGGTCTACCTGCAAATAGCTGTCCCCAGGATTTTTCTTAAAACTGTGATCCCCGTAATACCGTTACTCTAATACATTGGCCGGCTCGGCTCCCTACATCCCCCGGTTTTTGTTTGTAATTGCATGTAAATATATATTTTATGCAAAAAAAAAAAGAAAAAAAAAAAGAGGGGCGATAATCCTGGTACCCACATACTATGTAGGTATTCGAAGGAAGCCGTCATGACGTTACCTTGCTTTAAAAGAAAATTAATGCTCAGCATAAATGCATCTCCGATGTGTACGCGTGCTGCTGTTCGGCTTCGTATATATAGAGTTCATGGATCACAAACTGCTACACAGATAGTGTACACTCTGCAATGAGAAACAGAAAACTGTAGAGCTAACTAGAAGATGAAATGATCCGTGGAAGAAGGGGGTTATGGCCTTCGATGTGTTAGTCCCCTTCTTCCACCGACCTCATCGTGTGCATCTGTTCATGTACGCCAAGTAAACAGCATTTGAATCTACGGGTGGACTGTGGGCACCGCAGTGATGGTGGGGTGGATGGCAAGGATGGTGGCGGGGGTCGTGAGCATGCACATGTTGGCGACCGTAACCCGGGTGTGTTTCTACACTACCCTAGCGTACCCCATCGCTCCGCTCAGTTCATTGTTTTGCCTCCTCGTTTTTGGCTTCCTGATTACTGCACTGGTTACATTCATGAGATTAATATTTGACCAGATGGTACACTGGTCACAAATGCAGATGCGGATCTGGCGGGGGGGGGGGTGGAGGGGGGGGGGGGGGGGGTTCCGGGGTTGCACCGCCCCCCCCCCCCCCCCCCCCCCCCCCCCCCCCCCCCCCCCCCCCCCCCCCCCCCCCCACCCCCCCCCCCCCCCCCGTTCAGCCACGGAGTTTACATAGATCCCAGTTTACCACCAGTTGGAGTCTGAATTTAAATGCTGTAAAACACAGGAATTAAAGTGCATTTCGAAGAGCTCGAAAATAGGACAACCCCCTAGTTGCGAACGGTATAACTCTTGCAATTACTCCCTGAATCCGCCCCTGAAATGCCATACCACCATGCAATTTATCCAGTCTCAGCCACGGGTGTTTTAACAGATGCCGAGATCATGCATGGAGATTGTCCGTATGTTGGTGTAATATGGGTATTTTGGTGGGTTTTGGTAGATGGTTGGGTGTATTTCGTTGGTTTTGGGTAATGTACATAGTTTTGTGCAACTACTATTATTCTCAAATATTAGGTTAGAATTAACACACCAAATAGTTTTACTACCGAGGAGTTTATACCGGTTTTCATGCCCGTAAGTATGACAGTTTTACACAAATAGCATGTATAAACGACTTGCCTGAACATATATAAAATTTCAACGCCGTCTGATCCGGTGGGGGTTGGCATCCCGATAGGATTTGGAACTCTGAACAAGATGGCGTTTAAAGAAAGTCGCTATGTCAAATAGTAAAAGCCGTAAATCGTGATTCAATTCGTAACCTTTCGACGCCACTAGCTTTTCGTAAACGGCATTGTGTTCGGAGACACAAATCCTACCGGGATGCCAATTTTCAGCTGGATCGGACGGCGTTCATATTTTGGCAACCTTCCAAGTCCGATTCGGCTGAAAGTTTGCACACATAATATAGATCGTACCTCCCTGAACAAGAAGCCGTTTACAAAAGTGTGATATCTCAATTACTAAAGCTATAATCGCCATATAGAAAGCTTGACAACTTTCGACGTCATTTACGGCGTTGTTAATCAAGATATCGATTTTTCGTGAGCGGCATTATATAATAAATTATATATGTTCAGAGAATGAAATACTATCGGGATGCCAATTGTTAACCGGATCGGACGACGTTGCAATGTTTTGACGTCATTTACGGCGTTGTTAATTAACATATCGATTTTCCTGAACTTGGCATCGCGTTTAGTGACACATATCAAGTCGATGCCAATTTTAAGTCCGGTCGGAGCACGTTTAATTTTTGCCAACTTTCTTGACAAATTTACGGACGGCATTTACGGCTTTATTAGTTAAGATATGTAATTTCCATAAACGGCATCGTGTTCGGCGACCAAAACCCTATCGGGATGCCAAATTTCGCCCAGATTGGGGATGTTAGTATTTATTTATTGCAATGTGTTATCCTTGTCACGGCACCGAATCGCATTAAGTCCAATGATTATGCAATCTAATGCTGTATAGTGTACGTGTACATTGCCTACACAGATCACTAAACTATGTTTGCAGACCTGTCAACTGAGCCGTGTATTATGACAAAAACAGACACGTCGATCAAAATGCGAATTTAAATCATTTCTATCAGCCAACTTATATATGTCCGATTCTTTTCCATAGAGCCATACTTGCTGTGTTCGTCATAATTGAGATTAAGTGAGCATTATTCTCGGAGCACATACGCATTGCAGCCAGGGGCAGATCCAGCATTTGGGGAAGGGGGGGGGTATCTATAGTTTTACGGCATTTAAATTCAGACTCCAACTGGTGGTAAACTGTGATCTACATGTATGTAAACTCCGTGGCTGAACGGGGGGGGGGGGGGAGGGGGTGTTGCAACCCCGGAACAAGATCCGCCCCTCCAGATCCGCCCCTGGCAGCTATTTATATTGTATTAGAACCCTTGGAATGCGGGAAACAAATATTGTCGTCTACTGTTGTTTAATATTTTGTTTTTTATGTCAATAAAACATGGTTTGACAGCAATGGAAATGAGGCTAAAGTTCTACCAAACTACTGTATGTACGGGGCGCCATGCAGGACAGGTTAATTATGTGTACAAAATTGAGTTTTGTAACACTAAAAATCACAAAATTCAATTCTGTGTCACAAAATTCAATTCTGTCAATTCTGTGTCACAAAATTCAATTCTGCATACGTTTCGTATACAAAATTCATTTTTGTAAGACAGAATTGAGTTTTGTGAAGAAAATTCAGTTTTGTGGGACAGAATTCATTTTTGTCCACAAAAATTAGTTTGCGTAGGATAGTCTATGTCATCTCTACGTTGATTGGTTGAGATCGGTCTTAGTCCATTTTACTAGATGGTGGATTACACTTGCAGGTTTAAATATTTCAATGCGAAAATATAACCCAATATATCAATATTATACTTCTTTATGGACAGTTATTTTGGTTATATTATGATTACAAATGAGTGGTCACACCATATAAGCATATATACTTTGAAGGAGAAATAAGAAAAATATTCAGAATTTTCCCTCAATTATGTGAACAGGGTCAAACATAAAAAAAGTAGCCGGGACATAGCTAGACCTGAGAGCATGCCCATATATAGAGAATACCAGGCTAGTGTATTTTGATATCAAGTTTATCAGGCAAGGCTAGGAAACGCGTAGGAATTCCGAGGCTTGCCGAGGAATTCCTACCGTTTCCGAGCCGAGCCTGATAAACTTGATATTAAAATACACTAGCCTGGTATTCTATTTATCAGGTAACGTTTTATGCTCGAAAATGACATCAGATGACGTCGTATTCTAACAGTAGATCTAACCTTGTGAAACAAATGGTATTGGATCTGTGTCTACTAGTTGCGAAGTTACGTGTTCGCAACTATGTGTCTACATGCATTATTTACAGTATACACCATCTTAGTATCCATGGTATCTACACAAATACTACAAATGGTTTCCTCAAATGGCCCAATACACACTTTCTGTTTATAAACACAGACAGCAGTCAGAACACAGGCCACAGCGCGTGTATTATTGATTTAACTGGGCAGATGTACCTTGCGATACACAATAAATGACGTCAGTACTCGCGGGAGATCTACATGTACATGAATTATGTGTACAATTATAACGCAAATGAGTTTAAATACGAATGGGTTTGTCAACGTTTGACTGTTTGGAGATAGTTGAAGCAAAATGGCAGAATGAGATGAATCATCGGCAGAATGAGAAATGAATCATCGCATTGAATGTGTAGATCGGCGACCATGACCCATTTCTCCAGTGCAGTTTCTGACCAATGGTAGTCCTTCTTACATACGTGTGCAGAATTGAATTTTGTGACACAGAATTGAATTTTGTTACACAGAATTGACAGAATTGAATTTTGTTTTGACACAGAATTGAATTTTGTTACACAGAATTGAATTATGTGACACAGAATTGAATTTTGTTACACAAAAGTGAATTTTGTGGCACAAAAGTGAATTTTTGACACAGAATTGAATTTTGTGACACAGAATTGAGTTTTGTGGCACAAAAGTGAATTTTGTGACACAGAATTGAATTTTGTGGCACAAAATTGAGCCATGTCCCACTTGGCGCCCCGTAGTATGTGGTTCTTGTGAAAACAATTGGAAAATAGAATACAAACAGCAGACGACAAAAGTTACTTCAGCAATGTAAGGGTTAAATGGACATTGGTCAACCGTTGTCACTTAGCGTGGCATATGTTCAACTCACATGTCCGCAAAAGCAGGCAGTAATGTACGATTTAAAAAACGCCGTGTTAAAACTGGTTTGCAATGGAAAAGAATGCTAAGCATGTTTGGTAAACAAATACTGAAATGCTAGAGTGTATCTAGAGTGCGTGTGTGCTCCCCGTTGTTCCAAAATGAATCTACCCATATCTCTGGTACAATAAAACAAAAAATATGCCCCGCGAACAGCTACATATTTCTGCGTAGCAAAACACCGCCACGGTGTTGGGCCAGTTGCCGAGTTTCTACTGATTCATGACGCCAGCATGTTTTAACTATTAAATCATTACGAATGTTAGTGTCTATTAATTGCATTCATTTCATTGATTGAATAGGGAACAGTACACATCCTGATCAGACTGTGACCTGGATCTACAATGGTCGCAAAACTCCAGTCACAGACACATATTTAAGGTGCATCAATCGTCAATGCGTCCCGAACTAACGTTGATAAGCATGCGGTGAGCAGACGTGTCTCGCCACGACTAACATATATAGTGGAGAAAAATACTGATGTATCGTGGACCAATGTCAAGACGCTGAAGTGTTTTAGCATCGGTACAGCTACACAGTACACGGGTCCTGATATTACACGGTACGCCACTTTCCGTCGTAGAGTTGGCTATTTGATCAGGAGCTACACTGGTCTCAAATCCCATAAACCCTATTTCACAAGTCACAGCCACAATTATGATGTCGACAAGTAGCACGGGGTGATACAGGTGGTCATTTTAGTGACATAGAACTTTGCTTAATATTCGATACGCCGTTATAAGATAACTTTAATATTCAAAACTTATAAGACTGCAAATGGAGAAATGTGACATATGACCTTTGCGACCAGTGAAAGCCCACTGCGTCTTCATTGTACACACTTAAATCTAATCTTGCCAATATCTTCCTTTTTTATTTCAAAATACTTGAATATCGTGCTTGAAATCAAGCAGCTTGATTGGCTGAGACTGAGCTGTCAGACAATCAAACTGCTTGATTGTGAGTTGAGGTTGGGATTGCCAATACATGTTCAGAAACGTTGACATCTGGGAAAGATTAACGCACACGGTTGTGTAACAAACTCTATAGATCTTTATATTACGTGCTGAGGGATTGGTTTGATGTATTGGTGTTTAACGACCTATTAACAGCTATATAAGATCATTTAAGGCAAGACCGACGGGTTCGATCCTGTATATAACCTGCTGCATTGGGGGTGGGGGTGGATCCCAAATTCAGAACGGAATATTTACATCGAAAAAAAATCAAGTCACTTGGCCCCTTCATCTGAGGGCCAAACCAGGTCTCCGGTCGGGATTCCGGTAAGGATGAATCCCGATTGTTAAATTACCCACCGCATGCTCACATCTGTTACACACCGATCTTTATCGTACATGCTGCAGGCGTAAGCTAGTTAATCAGCAGTTAGACTGGCCACAAATGTAGTAAGCCCCATTTTCCAAATTGCGGCCACATATAAGATTATAAACGTATATAAGTAGAGTGTATGTCAGACTGCACTTTTGTTTCCAACCAACGTAAACATGGCAAAAGTTGTTTTACTTGTTTGTAGCCTGTTGATTACGTGTTTTGCCAATGGACGGCTTACACTGGATGTGCCATCAGGTTTGTTGAAAGCGGTTCTATTGCTCTCAAATTATCTCCATTTTTATATGTTATCTCCCTTGATATAGCATATTATGTCACGCAAATTTCTATGGGGGCAGCCATATTGTCGTGCTACGCCTAATCGGCGAGTACGACAAAGAAAATAGTGCCCTGTGTATGAATACAGCAGCTATATTTTTATATTGATGAATCGACTAAACAGAGCCACCGGAAACCACGCAGCACATACCTGACACACCGATGCTATCACGGTGTACTGAGGGATTATTATTTCCTGCGCTGTTGATTAGATCCAGCCGCTACTTTTTTTTACATCCTCTCCCAGGCACAAAGAGCAGGATAGTAATGTTGGTTTATTGTCGTCGGTGCGATGGTGTGGGTGTTTGGTCAATAATATTAATTTTGTTGTGTTCATACACGGTGAAACAATCGTTTGAATAGTCTGTTGATGTAGCTGGGTGCCAGACATCACCATTGTGGGTGTCTTCATAAATATTTAGTTACTATGTCTTTATTATTGGAAGATATAATTGATTGATGCTGAACATCAATTTTAATTGCTAGAGTATAAGTATAAGTTAGATCGGAAGAGTCTCGGGTGTGCGAGGCCGTATACACGCCCATGTGTTTTCAAATTGATCATGTAGTACAACAACAATGGCGGATCCCTGATCTCGGATGAACTGTCTGATATGCGACACACATATTTCCGGTGTTGAGTGTCATACCTGTCAAAATACAAAATATTTTCAGTAAATATTCTGTTCTGATTTCGGGATTAACCTTCTATCCATACACTTGCAATATGGGATTTGACCCTGTTAACCGACCTAAAATGACTTTAACTGATGATACGCCATTACACATCATTATATAAATACATAATACGTGTTAGTAATCTTGTGGAGCTAACCTAGTTTCAGTACTTTCAGTACTTTGATTATATGTTATCTCGTTTCAGATAGCATATTATGTCACGCAAATTTCTATGGGGGCAGCCATATTGTCGTCCTACGCCCAAATGGCGAATACGACCAAGAAAATAGTGCCATGTGCCAACTGATCCTATGGCGTTTTGGTCTGTCTTGCTTGGTATCTAAAACTCTACATATACTATTCTCTATAGTTTTCACAGTTTTAGGCTCAGTTTATTTGGGAAAATACGAATCAAGACACTTCGTGCGTATGAATACAGCAGCTGTTATCTTTAGTTCGCACAGTTAGGTAGCAGTGACCAGTTAGCCGGCAATTTCGTACAGTTTATCCTGGGAGTTACAAACAGTAATATTTTCTAGAGAAAACGTGTGGATGGGAATGTGTTTGCACCAGCACAGTACATTTGCCTCTGGATGATGATTGAGAAAATATGCAATTTTCAGTCTCTAGTTCCGCAAGTGATCAGTTTTTGTGGAGACACCATAATTCAGTATTTTGAGTACTTTGATTGCATCTGTCAACAGTCGACACCATATAGTTAAACAAAGGCATCGTTAGCACTAAGCTAATCCCCTCGCTGACAGCCTTAATAATAACAAAACAAACAAAACACTGTATTTGTTTTGCCTTACAAACAAGGTGAACATAATTCCTCAGTGACCTTGACCTTGGGTGGTCGGGCGTGGGTCGTATGTAAAACAAGGCGCCATCCCTAGACACACATTGTGGCAAATATTATCAAAATCGGTGAAGATTTCATAAGTTATTGAACAATGACATGGGTTACTAACGCACGCACGCACGCACGCACGTACGTAGTGTACGTACGTACATGGACTAACGATATTTCCCCTCTTGCCTAGGATAGGGGATAATTGATGGCACCATTTGTCTACATTTACCTGTGTGATGCATAACATACTGGAATGTGGAAGTACAGCTCAAATATTAGTATCTCGTTAATCCTTTCACCACGAGACGTATATATAGCAATGCTTGCAAACAGTGTAGATCTAGACGAGCCGGCTCGTAACGAGCCGTCTCATCAAATTCTGCACCATTTGTGGACATTGTCTTATTTCTAAGAACAAAACCCCTTTCAGGGGCGGATCTGGAGAGGCGGGGGTCCGGGGTTGCACCCCCCCCCCCTCCGCTCAGCCACGGAGTTTACATAGACCTAAACTGCTTTGAACAAGTCATCTGGTGTCCCCAGTTTACCACCAGTGGGAGTCTGAATTTAAATGCCGTAAAACACAGTAAAGAGCTCAAAAATAGGGCACCCCCCGTTCCCCAAATGCTGGATCCGCCCTTGCTTTTCTGATATATGGAATAGTCTGAACAATAATAGCATGCGAGTCTATTTCAGTTACTTAGGGGTGAAATGGTTAAGTCAAAACGAAATGAAACTGGCCTGGAGAAATAGAGGATATTTCATCGTACATTTTGAATAGCGGGAAATAATACACGAATGTGCGTCGGCTTCTGCGTAAGCAACGAGTGAGCGTAGCGAACGAGTTGCTTGCACGGACGCCGACGGACACAAGTGTATTATTTCCGCTATTCAAACATGTATGATGGAATATCCTATTTATCACTCTTCCACGGCGGATATATATGCACATTTAGTCTATTTTTGAGATTATAATCAATGACTTGTGATGTGCGCATGAATAGTTAGTTATACAATGACGCGTTTTCCCGCGTTTTGACGTTACGTTGTGTGACGTCAAATGTCATGTAAACTTTTTGAAATCCAAATTACGCAGCTGTTTCTATGAGCCAGATATATTTGAGTGCATGTTTGGAATGTGTTCAATCACATTAACATTCTAGATTAGTCGAGACCCTTTCCAAATTTTCAAATAACTTTATTTTGACTAATACAAATTAAACATTTTGCATGGTAGCTCGTGGTTTCCAAGAAAACAGGCGCGCAATTACGGGTGTTCTCTTCACGGTGTATTATTTGTAATTACGGGGTTTCTCTCATGCAAATAATTTGCAAGAGTGTAATAAATGGGGTTTATATCATTTGCGATCGTTTGTATATATACAGTGCAACCTCTGTTGTAGAGGTGGCTGTTGTAGGGAGGTTAATGCCGAATTAAATTTTGTCCTCAGCTGTTTATTTATTTTCTTCGATAATTCTCATCAAATACATGCTTTGACTGCATTTTAGAATGGAAATGATTCTAAAGTGCTGTCAAAACATGTTTTTATTCAGAAAGAATGCAAAAATGCAAAAGCAACATCAGACGATAATTTTCGTGCTCAACATTCTAAGGGTTAGATATAGAGGTAATCATCCATTTGGGATATAAAATAGCTGCTGTTACAGAGAGGGTGTTGTTGTAGAGAGGTGGCCGTTCTGGGAGGTTCGACTGTACTTTGATCAATGAAAATATTGTTATCTGATAAAGCCGGATACATGTACTGTCGCAACCTGATAGTACAGGCTCCAGATAAGGAATTTGTAATTGAGTATTTTCACTCCATCATTTCTGAAGCAATTGGGTACTTCCAAATTTTAATTGGGTAAAATAAAATCACACTACTGTTTACACATCAACAGACAGTACTTATTAAACATGTCATGGAATTTCATTAGAATTGTCTCCTTGGAGACAATTCTAATGAAATACCAATATTTGTTTTCATGGAAAATAAGAAAAATATGAGAAATAATATGCTATATTTGTGGTCTGTTTATTGTTTTCTGCAGCATGATAAAGGTACCACAAATGTTTTATTGCTTTCTGATACTCGCTACTTCTGATTTCAATTTTTCTTTTTGGCAATTTTAATTGGGTATTTAAGCAAATACGCAGCTTATCTGGAGCTCTGTAGTAATTCATCTTGTTCGTTGTATTCATACGCCCCATCCTCTCACTCCTCCCCCATTTTGGTGCATTCCATACTGCATATGGGGCTTATGGTATTCGTGACCAGTGCAGCTCCTGATCATATAGCACACTCATGTAGCCTGATAACGGTATACATTGGTTGTTATGAGCATGACAGGTGCTTAGTTTATTGTAAACAATATTTATTTCAAATTATGGCAAGAGTGATATATATACATGTACACAGGCGCGGATCCAGGATTTCCGGTTTACGGGGGGGGGGGGGGGGCGTAACTATTTTGCAATACTTGACTATATTATAGAACGATATAGTCAAGTATTGCAAAATAGTCGACCGAGCAGAGCTCGGGATAGCGCTAGGGGGGTCAGGGGGTGGGGGGTGGGGGGGGGGGAATTTTGGAAATCTACATCGCATTTCCTGCGTTCTGGCACGTAACAAATAGGTGCAATTTGGTAACATGGCGACAGGTGTTTCATTGATGGAATGGCGAACAGTGCATATCCTGATTAGACTGGTTGCACAGGCTTATCCGGATCTACACGGGTCGCAATACCCATAAGCCCCATTTATCCAGTCACAGCCACATATGACCTTGCTATTGAATGGATGTAAACTCCCAACCAATCAGTTAACAAAAGTGGTCCAGTGTGTGTTCATCTGAATATTACAGATCCACTACTTTTTTGATCCCAGGGCCATAGGCCCAAACTTGAGATGCTCAAAACCTCTTTTAGCTTAACTGGGCCCGGTTGTTCAAAACATCCGTTAGCTTAACGGACTGTTAAATCCTTAACTGAATGGTTAAAATTTAACAATTCAGTTAAGGATTTAACAGTCCGTTAAGCTAACTGATGTTTTGAACAACCGGGCACAGACTGTTAAATCCTTAACACTGCTGAAAACCTGTGTTGCAGTGTCAGCTTAACTGCTAAATCCTGATCACTGTGAAGGATTTAACAGTCTGTTCAGCTAACAGGTTTTGAGCAACCTTAACACTGTTAATGATTTAACAGCAGTCCGTTAAGCTAACGGAGGTTTTGAGCAACCGGGCCCTGAATACTACAGATCCATTGCTGTTCGATGCCCAGGACCATGGGCCCAAACTAGAGATCCTCGACAATGGAATGTTGGCGCGGCGCTACGAGGGCTGTTGCTACTCCGTCGGTTTCAGGTGGGCCACCAACATGGATTTGTCTACATATGTGGCTGTGACCGGGAAAATGGGAAAATGGGGCTAATGGGACTTGTGACCAGTGTAGCTCCTGATCAAATCACAGGCTAAGGGCGCGGACCCAGGACCCCCACAGAGACTTGCAAATATTAATTTCTCATTTGTTTATTGTTTGAAAATGTTTTGTATCGATAGAATTGACATGCTTATGATATTTTAACATGGTTTGCTAATCTTTTATTGATTATTTCAATAAATACTTATATATGGGGTGTGGTGCCCAGGTCCTGGTCCCGCGCCGTTAGCCTGTGGACCAAATAGCAACACTCCTGTAGCCTGATGACATTCTATATTGTTCGTTAGAAGCATGATGGTATCACTGATGGAAGTGCGAACAGTGCAGATCCGGATCTACACTGGTTGCACAATCCATAAGCCCCATTTCTCCAGTCACAGCCACAGATAACCACATTTGGATATTCTCTGCTACATTCAATTTTAGTATGGATGTTGTGGGACCTATTTTCCCATAACTTAAACCCATCCGGCTCTGGAAATTCAGTAATTAAAATATAGGTTTAACCCTTAGAACGCTATCTTATTTTTTTTGTCGTCTGTCGTTATTTTCTATTTTCCATTTTTATCATCAAAAACATGCCTTGACAGCACTTTAGAATAATTTACAACATGCTTTGACAGCACTTCACAATCATTTCCATTGGAAATTATTCTGAAGTGCTGTCAAACCATGTTTTTATTGAGAAATAAGGCAATATATAAAAGCAACAGCGGACGACAATTGTTGTGAGTAGCGGTCGATGGGTTAATTATTGTTAAGCAAGATAAATTCAATCTCCTGCAACACCCTGGTGGTGGCCCAAAAATTCAGCGGCTGAAATTGAAACCACTTCATATGACCAACATGTTCCAAATACTAAATTATATCCGAAATATATGCTTGAAAATGATGTAAACGGAACATTAAAATTCCTGTTTGTTTGTTTGTTGGGGTTTAACGGCCTATCAACAGGTAAGTTTGTTTTGTTTGTTTGTTGGGGTTTAACGGCCTATCAACAGCTACGGTCATTTAAGGCCGGGTCAATGGGTTTAGTACTAAATCCCATATATTACCTGTACAAGTACATGTACATGTTCAAGTACATATACAAATGGGGGAACATCCGTAAATCAGAACTGAATATTTACAATAACAAAAATATATATTCAGCCCTGAAATCAGAATAATCCTGATCTGATGCCAGGTTCTCGCCACACCAGAATCACACAAAAGCAGTAGGATCAGTAATAATCTAAATGCCTGTTAAGTAGATTAGTACATCAACAGACCAGGTTCTGTAAGCAAACTCCATCTATGGCATAACGTGTCTGGATTACTTTCTTTACAAATACCACTTGATTTAATGTTGTTAAAGGGACATATCAGGACTTTTGGAGAAAAAAAATAAAATAAATAAAAACGTGTCTTCATCATGGACCTGTGTAGTGATTTAATATTGAATATGACGATACTAGGACTGCTGAGTTGTTTCAACTTTCACCAATATCAGTACATAAGTATCAGATTTTCTATATGGTTGAACGCAAAAAGAAAGGAAATCCGATATTTATGTACGTAATTGGGTGAAACAACCCAGTGGTCCTAGTATAGTCATATATCTTCAATTAAACCACTTTACACAGGGCCATGATGAAAACACGTTTTTATTTTTCTTGTATTTTTCTTGTATTTTTAAAAAAAATCCTGATATGCCCCTTTAAACCTTCAGCAACCGCCATCTCCATGTCAACGAGACAATGAAGTTTGAGATTGAACAGATCGAGAGCGGCTGGATCGGCAACCTGAACGTTGGCATCATCTATACAGACCCGTTCTCAATCCGCGACCTCGTCACCTGCGACGCCAATGTCAGCATGTCACTCAATCACACCCGCGTGTTTATCTTTGAGAGGTTCTACACCGCGGATAACAGGTACATGTTCCACGTTGACGGCAAAGGCGTTGCTCACTTGACACCAAATGTTACCGAGACGGGTGAAGTCTTCTACGGCGTTGATGTCAGTAAACCGTTCTGGGCTATCTTCAACGTGTTCGGTCAGACGAAGGCTGTGAGACTATTGAACTAGTACACGTGACTGTACGGTGTTATGGCTTAAAGGGGACATCTGTCTACTTCACCTGTTCCATAATGAACCCTTTCGTCAATAAATATCTCGCATTAATTGTTCAGTGATCATTTTACACAATTTATGTGATTTGTAGCTACGAAGATGTGCGATTTTTAAGGGACAATATTTACTGGAACCGTGATATTTTCTGTAAATGACGTCAAAATTTGGCAAACTGTTCATAGCAAATGCGGAATTCTATTCCAAATTTGCTATGAATAGTTTGTAAAATTCTGACAACATATGACATCATTTTGGAAAATATCGTAAATTTTGTAAATATTTTTCATGAGACTTGTTCACTGCAAATGCGGAATAGAATTATAAATAATAGAATTCTGCATTTTCTATGAACATTTCGAATGACGCCGGCCTGGTGTTCTCTATGATCTGTGTTTACCCTGATCACAAATGATAGAAGGCCCGACTATGATATAATTTCTGGCTGTAATGTCTCACATCACGGTATTTTGCCGATACTGATTTTCTTCCATAATCAACTACAGGTGGAAGACTCGGACCTGTGACACACAAGAAAATGCCCATTAAAAACCCCATTACCCCACCCACCTGGTCTCGTACAGTACACTAGATGAGGTGGGTGGGGTAATGGGCATTATTTTAATGGTCACTTTATGTGTCACAGGTCCAAAGCTTCCATCTGTGTAATCAACAGTATTTTCTGCATAAAATTAAAGTGTATATTATAGTGTCACACACACTGAAAGGGTCAGCAGCCAGTTTGAAATCTCTGATCTGTTTACTGTGGTAAGTAACACATTTGGTCTGTTTAAAGTGTCCTCGCAACTCTTAAACAGGACCACATGTTACTTAAAACCACCCGTGAACGCAACAGCACATGGTTTTATTACTTATATATGACTGTGACTGGAGAAATGGGGCTAATGGGATTTGTGATCAGTGTAGCTCCTGATCAAATAGGACACTCATGTAGACTGATAACAATCTATATTGCTTGTTAGAAGCATGGCGTGTGTTTCATTTCTGGAATGGCGAACAGTGCAGATCCTGATCAGACTGTGCGTCCACACAGTCTGATCTCGACTTACACTGGTCGCCAAAACCCATAAGCCCCATTTTCCAGTCATAGACATATGACCTCATGAGACATACTGTTGCTACCACAATCGCTATCGGTAACATATGACGAAATGTCACAAAAAGTGGCTATGAATTGCTTATTTACATGGAATAAATATGTCTTTCAAGCCAAATATGTTTTAAAAATAAGGTCCGTTAAGGGGCATATCAGGATTTTTGATGCAAACATTTGGTCTGTATAATGGGGCATATATGGATTTTTTGACAAAATACTATAAACAATAAAAACGTGCTTCATATATTAGTCAGGAGGAATATTGAGCATATGACCCAACAGGTGGAAATGGAGTCTAGACTTTTTCTGTTGATTTGTATGAGTTCAAAAAAGCATATAACAATAATTTTGGGAGGGTGTGCAAAATTTCGTCCAGTGGCATTTTTTAAAATCCAAGATGGCCGCCGCCATGTCATCTAATAATAAAAATCGCCATAACTCTTCAATTACTTGTGATACAGACATACTCTTGGTCTCTATACCCATATTTGTTAGCACAAAGAATATTATAAAGGAGAAAGTATTGCAACTGGCCATTACTTTTTGCATAAAATCCAATATGGCCACCAAAAGCACAACAAAACGTAACTAAACCTGCAAAAAATAGTATGAACTTTGGGTAACATGATTTGTCTATTGACGAGTTGCACAAGTATAGCTGACGAGTTGTACTAGTAAGACTAATCATTTTGTATTTGCTAAATAAACCCATTTCCATTTTGTAATTCAATATGGCTGCCACCAACCACTGAAATACATTAACGTGCCCTACATATATACGTATTTGAACATATATGCATAATGTCGGGCTCTATGCTCACATTTGTAAGAGTACATATCAATATGAATGGCCAGTAATAAAACTTGATTATTGCATACTCATTAAAAATCCAATATGGCCACCAGATGCGTATAATCGGTTAGATATTGTTTATACTGTTAGCAAATCGATGTGTTTTGGACTCATTGAACTACTCTAATATCACGTCATTTAGATCAATTACCTCAGCAATCAATTCGGACTCACCCTCTTCAGTCTGATTACGTGTTAGAGGATTCTTACAGGCTTCTCCGCCCTCACAGAGACAGAATACTGTACATCCTAGCTTGGAGCAGCTGCAAGCTGCTGTACGACACACAGAGGTCTTGCAGTTGCATCGTATAAGACGTAGTATGTCGGTAGGCGCTGAAGGGACATCCGCTGACACTGTTCGAGGAAGGAGGATATCCTGGTCGTCAATCTCCCAACCATATTCTGTTGGCTCCATGTTTGGCGGCGACTCTTGAAGTGCTGCCTTCCATGTGGCGACTTGCAAATGGCATCTGTGAACATTTTCAATGAACGCAGCTGTGGTGGGTGGAAGAGAACACAGTTTCACCGACGATGCACCAGTCTTTCCTGTTTTTGCGCGCCACATTTTTGATTCTGCATTCTGTCATGGATGTGCATTCCTTCGTTACATTGCCATATGTAGCGCATATGAAGTTAGTGGCCTGAGTTTCAACAGCTTTCATATCGGCTTTTACATCGCCAACTTGCGAAAGTGAGTGGTATCCCTTCTTGTAAAGTTTGATGGCCGATGCTTTGCCGATGCCATGTAATGAAGCTACAGTGTCGGCACCAGTCAGCGCATGGATTGCCGGCAGATCATCTGCTAGATCACAGTGTGCTTCGGTAGTTGCGCGAATATCTATGACCACTCTTTCTTTCACTGGCGATGACATGATCATTGGGGCGGAGTTCCTACCTTGACATTCGCTATGATATAAGTGAATAAGCAACACAAATACGTCTGTGTCATCACATACTACCCGAATTGACTTACCCAAGAGCGATGATGAGATGGCATGCTGTGCTATAAGAATATTAGCCTCCTCATGAGTGGAGGAGAGGTCATGTCGGTCAATCCTGATGCCTCTTGATATCTCTATCGGTACATCACCGACACCGGCCAAAGTAAGATGTGCTTTTGTGTTGCATGCGTATAGTAGTCGTGGTCGAGAAGACCTTTTGCGAGCATTGCATTCAGTTGGGTCTTGTTCTCTGTATTGCTGAGAACAACTTGCCTGGCAGGGGCATGCATCTCTGGTGTCAGCTTATATACACGACTTGACCCCGCCCTCTGCATCCTTGTGACTGCCTTAATGCTATTGGGGAAGTATCTATCAAAAACAAGGGTGACATTTGCTGTTTGTAGAGCTTTATATACAAATGTCTTGAAGGAGTCCACGTACACAGAGAGTTTGTCAGATGGTCACACTATAACCCAGAGAAGAGCCGACACATCATAGATCACAGTGTCTGGATTTGGGATGTTACGCTCTGAAACAACCACTTGAAGTTTTTGCTTTAGTATCGATTTTGACTTAGTGATTTTCATTTCACCATCCGAATTGAACATCGATGGCGGATATGCGGCCAGTTCATATGTCAACACATTGTCAAAATTTATCTCCCGAGAACTTTCTAGTAGGCCGATGACACGTGCTTATATGAGCTCCTGGTCATACACCCGTTCCTTACCTACTAACACATGCTTTTTCTTCACATCCATCGTGATCACAAGCTTGCTGAGAGGATCATAGAACGATCCCGGCCAACTAGCTCTGAAGTCTTTCATTGCCCGTTTTCCAAGCATGTCTGCCTCGTCAGCGTTGACATCGGGATGAGCAATCTGTCCTGTGACAATGTTCATAAGTGCACCATCTGGATGAGCCCTATCGTCCAATGGGTTGATGCTGACCTCAAGTGTGTTGCGTATGCTTACTCGATCAGTCTGATCCGCTTTGATTCGGCCGTCACTCTCTTCTTTATGGTGAGTATGGAGAGTCTCCTGTTCGCTGTTGGTCATTGCACGAACATTTTGTGATACCTCCCCACACAGGGCAAAGCTGAGGGCCCACTTCACCATCTCATTATAATCTGTAGCCACCCCGACAACCCCAGATGGTCCATGTCCCAACCGCATGTATGTTGTCTCTATGAACATGTCTGTCCAAGTTGCATTATAGATGCCCGGGATGTGGCGCACAAATGGACCATTCTGTAGCCTTTTGATCATCTCGGGAGGGAGGCTTTTCATATGATGAATGTAGAAGTCACCATACCGTGCATAGTTGTGGCAGCCAGCAGAACGGAAATATGGTAGCATGGCTTCTGCAGCGAGAAGGTGAAGAGCCCAGTCACCCTCGTGTCCTGCACGGGAGAAGTGCATCATTATGATGACTGCTTTGACCAGATTATCAGTCCACAACTTTGCAGTTCTGCTTCGACTTGCTCGCACATCTAGTTCGTCAATGAGGCGAGTGAATGATGTAACTCTACTATACCACGGAGAACCTCCTCCACTAGCATCCTGAGAGCGCGGAAGTTTTGTGGGTATTTCTTCCCGCTTAACATTTTATATACACTCCCAAATGCGTTGGCCAGGATCTCTTTCATGCCACTACCAGCCAAGATGACAGCTGTTGCGTGAATGAAATTCATAAGCATGTGCATGCCACCGAGTACTGGAACGACTGACTCAAAGTATGAGGGTTCATGGAAAAGTATGTATATGGTGACTCTGTATAGTTGCTGGTCAACTGTAAATACTAGCATGTCCTCACCTGCAGCTCTTACAAGTGACAAACCTTTCTCGATTGCAGTTTTTATGGTGTCTGGGTGAGCAGGAGGGCGATCAACAAGTGGTAGGAATGCAACTGTTGTCTTTGGCTGAGGTAGTATACCTGCATCACGACATAATTTTGTATTATATCCATTATATTCTGGACATTTCTGTTCAACATGAACGTCCTGGAGGAAGGCAAAGTCGTTTTCCATGGCCCTTTGCGCAGTGATGACCTGTGTAGCTAAATGGGCTAGTGGGGGTACTTGTCTCATAGATTGCTGGACAGGCATTGCAGGCTTTTTGGGTCCATTGTATGACTCCTGTTGTACATCAAACTTAATCGGTTTCGAACGATCTTGCATTGGTTGTCGTTTAATCGTTTTCAATTTGGGAACCATCCCATCCACACAGCCAGTGGAACGGAGCTGAACCTGTGCCATGATCATGGCGAGACAGTGGACGCAAAGCTGGCAGTTGGGAGATGATATCTCGGCGTCAAAATTGTCACAGATACAGTGACTGAGACCGTTTCCACCAAAAGCTCCAAACCCTGCATCATCATATGTCTGCGACACATGTACAGCTGCTGAGTAAGTGAATAAACGGACTTCATCGTATGAGCAGCAAACGGAGTACTTGGACAACTCGGAAATCAATAGTTTGTTTCGCCGCATGAGTACGCCAAATGCTACCTGCAGATCTGTTGGTTGGGAACATACCACCCCCGTTATGATATTTGCGATCAGAATCATTGGGAGTGAATCATTGTCAAACTTTGAAGATATCTTTGATAGAAGTGAAGACGTTGTTTCACCAACGGATTCCCGTGCTAACTCTTTATCAATGTTTATTACGTATTTCTCCCTCCTTTGTTTTAATGCAAGACATTCACTGGCTATTACAGATGCGACTCGTTCAACACAATAATCCAGATCATCATCAGCATTCTTCACCAAGTGCAATGTTTTTGCCAATGCACTTCTGAATCCCATATTTGCAAAGCTAGGTGATGACAAAATAACTACATTATAACCATGATATTCAGCTATTTTCTTAAACAGTGTTTTGCGTGAGATGCAAGAACCACCCTCATCGACGTAATCTTCGAACAACTCGATGGAGCTCCATGTTCTATGTGGATCTTCTAGCATACGTTTGCAGACACAATCGAATGCTGGATCATCTGAAGACTTACCCCCATTACTACCACCGTATTGAGCACTACGTGCAGCCAAGAAATTGGCTCTGCACGATTCGTGGCAGCATGCATCTGAAGCATGCAGATCTCCCACTGCACTGAGTACCCTTTCTTGTACAATCTCACCAAGTTTGTCATTCCTCTTATGGCAGATGTCGAGTATATATTGTTTATATTCTATGCCATCTGCTTTTACATTACTTCTTATTTGGAATGCACGTTTACGCCGTTCCATTGGAATTTTCGCATCATACTCTGATGTGAGAGGACATGCAGATACAGCAGGACAAAATAAGCAATGCTGTCTGAAGTCGAACTGTTGAGCTTCACTTGATCTCAGCCGTTTTGGGGCGCTGTCATCAGTATCTCCATTGTCACACATCTTACGCACATGAGCTACATGTGCTTTGACATTGGTCGTAGATGTATACCGGGATACACATGACTTATGAACCTTAGTGCAAGGGTTATGGGGCTCTGATGCTAGCAAAGACTCAAGCCGTACATGATAACTGTCATCCAGCTGTTTACTGCATTGAATGATAGTCTCAATGCGAATTTTAAAACTGTTTTGCAGCTTCTCCTTCTTCTTTATACAACCATATAAGTCGTGGAAAAGGCAATTGTCATTTGAATTACTAGCCATTGTGAGCAGTAGCCTGAGTAGGTTTGTGTAGCGAGTATACAATCCTGCTGTCTCGTTGACTAACACACATTCATCTCACATAAACGTGTGTTTAAATCATGGCGTTGTTGTGGTGAAGTTGGCCAAATGGCATTAGCGTGGGAATGTGGTTACATCCAATGCGTTTGTGACTATACCAAAATATTTAGTGCAAAAAAAATCATAGCGTTGTTTATTTAAACTCACAAATAACAGCATTGAGTAATACCCATGAGCATGTCTATATCGGTGTGAAATATACCGTAGTTATCCTGAATATTTGTACATAAATACATGTGTAAAATTGTTTATACCCAGATAGACAGCTCCTCGATGAGCTGTTATTCCAGCTTGATTTGGACGCCTTGAAGGACAGAAGAACCAAGTTGTTCACTTTTTAGGCTGTTTCAATGATAGTTAAGAAGCCGAAATATGTACGGTATGATATTACGGTAACAAATAATTGCGGAATCAGTGTATACCAATGCAGTTAAACATACATGGGGAATTTGAACAATGTTTAATTACTGTCAGAAAAATAGTGGTCAAAACTTTTGTATAGTATCGTTTTAGCAACGTTTTGACGATTTTTCGGTGGCCATATTGACTTTTGCCGGTAGTGTTGACTCCTAATCACAGGTTTAACCACCCTATTGGATTCCTAGCACATAACATTATATTTATAACCCAAAAGTGTGTCTGTATCACCAATAATAACGCAGCTATGGCCATTCTAGTAATATAAAGCGGCTACGGCGGCCATATTGGATTTTCAAAAATGCCACTGGACGAAATTTTGCACACCCTCTGAAAAATGTTGGCACAGACCTTTATAAACATAAATCCGACAACAGAAAAAGTCTAGACTCCATTTCCACCCTATGTGTAATTTCCTCCTGACTATATGATATATCTTCAATTAAACCACTTTACATGGGGCCATGACGAAAACACGTTTTATTTTTTATAGTATTTTTAAAAAAAAATCCTGATATGCCCTTTAAAGGTACATGCCCACTCAGTAGACACAAAATGTTCTTTATAGGAATTAAATAAGTGTATACTTGTGTCACTATTCCACCATTTCTAAAAATTACGAGTGCCCGCTATACAGATATAATCATTTAGTAATATTTATTTTACTGATAGTGACTCGCGGTGGTATCAGGCTATTTTCATATGCAAATGAGGCATGATATGTTTTAATTATTTATACAAATTAAATGAGTCATCTGAAAAAATAATATGTTCGACATATTTTTAAGTATGATCATTGCACATCAAAAAATAAATAGAGAATGAATAGTAATGTCCGTTAACAGTTTAAGGAAACACGGCTATCGCCCCTGATATCAGTGTGGAAATTTACGTCTGATATAAAATGTATAATAATGCCAATCAATATGTGGGGTAATGGTGAATGAATGTTTATTTTGCCAGAAAATGTCTGAGATGATGTCTCTGATATAAAGAACATTTTGTGCCTACTGAGTGGGCATGTACCTTTAAGCTAAAAGAGGTTTTCAGCAACTAAGCTCAGGATGACTTGTGTACAGACACATACATGTACTCAGCAATATTTTTCATAATCGTTTCCTTGCAAATAATTTTTGGCTTACCATAGAACAGACATGCATCTACTCAAACACACAATTGTGCTGTTTATTTTTACCACTAAACATACAGCATCTTCAGACATGATTTACAATCACTAGACAGGACAACACAGATATTTGACATACATACCGAGATTAAATATTTTTGTTGACATGATTTAAACTTGTGGTCTACCGACACAGAAAAATCATTGCTCAGTCACATAAAGCCATTGTTTATAAGCAAAACCAGAGACTGCTTGAGTGTATACACAACAAAGCAAAGTTTAACTCTTGCACCCCTAAGTAACTGGAATGGATTTTGACATGTTAATTTTGCAACCAATCCAACCATCACAAACTGTTGTTAAGACTAGTCCATTTATAACAAGAGAGCCGCAAGTCATAAAATACGCCAGTCAAAGATGGGCCAGACAGCGAAGATGCAGAAATGTGAAGCTGTTACCAAGGCAAGAAACATTAATGAGAATTTGAAAATCTATAGCATTATTTCTTCCTCTTGTTGTGATAAACAGGTATACTAATTTAGGTAGAGATGTGCATAGTAGAACTTATATAGAATTGGACAGAAAAAATTAGAAAAAATAGCTGAGTTAAAAAGGTGATATTTTTATTAAAAAAAGATATTTCGGCATAAAAACACCAAAGTGCACATCTAAAATATGTGTAGAAGACGTGTGTATAGTTTCAGATCGAATGATGGAACTGTTTCAGAGGAGTTGTGTACACAAACTAGGTACCCTATAAAAAATTGTATACCAAAATTTAGAAAAAATGGTTAAGTTAAAAAGGTGACCACATATGCCATAAGCCCCATTTCTCCAGTCACATATCAGGAGCTGGACTGGCCACATATGCCATAAGCCCCATTTCTCCAGTTAAATATCAGGAGCTAGACTGGCCACATATGCCATAAGCCCCATTTATCCAGCCACAGATCAGGAGCTGGACAGGCCACATATGCCATAAGCCCCATTTCTCCAGTCACATATCAAGAGCTGGACTGGCCACATATGCCATAAACACCATTTATCCAGTCAAATATCAGGAGCTGGACTGGCCACATATGCCATAAACACCATTTATCCAGTCAAATATCAGGAGCTGGACTGGCCACATATGCCATAAGCCCAATAATGCTATTTCTCCAGTCACAGATCAGGACCTGGACTGGCCACATATGCCATAAGCCCAATAATGCTATTTCTCCAGTCACAGATCAGGAGCTGGACTGGACAAAAATGTCAGAATCCCCATTTCTCCAGTCACAGATGAGCAGTAGAGGGTCGTTTCACTAAACTGTCTATGACTAAAATGTTTGTAAGTGCCACATTAAATTTCACATTAACTGATTTCACATTAACAATGTTTTCTTGTAAATAAAATGCATATGCAGCCTATGCTCAATACATGTAAATCCATCAATTGAAATTTCCAGACGATCCTAACTTTGCACTTTCAAACACTTTAGTCATACAAAATTTAGTGAAACGGCCCCCTGGCCATAAGCATCATTTCTCCAGTCACAGATCGGTAACTAGATTGAACACACGTGTCGTTTGATAAGCCCCATTTCTGCAGTCACAGATCAGGAGCTAGACTGGCCACAGATGCCATAAGCACCATCTATCCAGTCACAGATCAGGGGCCCGTTTCACTAAACGTAGTACGACTAAAATGTTCGTAAGTCCAAATTTAATATCGTCTGTAAATTTCAATCGATGGATTTACATTTATTGAGCATAGGCTGCATATGTTCGTAAGTCCAAATTTAATATCGTCTGTAAATTTCAATTGATGGATTTACATTTAATGAGCATAGGCTGCATATGCAGCCTATGCTCAATAAATGTAAATCCAATAATTGTTTAGAAGAAAACATTGTCAATGTGAAATTTACAGACTATCATAATTTTGCACTTACAAACATTTTAGTAGTAAGAAGTTTAGTGAAACGGGCCCCAGGAGCCAGACTGGCCACAGATGTCATATAATAAGTCCCATTTCTCCAGTCACTATGGCACGCCGTTCTTATATTTATTCCCGAAACAAGATATCTACTAAAAGATATAAGATATCTACTAAAATATATAAGATATCTACTAAACATATAAGATATCTTAATTAATTTGCATTTATATAAGATATCTTATAAACGATATAAGATATCTACTAAAGTATATGAGATATCTACTAAACTATATAAGATATCTCATAAAGTATATAAGATATCTACTAAAGTTTAGTAGATATCTTATATAAAAAAGTATATAAGATATCTTATAAACGAAATAAGATATCTACTAAACTTTAGTAGATATCTTATATACTTTATGAGATATCTTATATAGTTTAGTAGATATCTCATATACTTTAGTAGATATCTTATATCGTTTATAAGATATCTTATATAAATGCAAATTAATTAAGATATCTTATATGTTTAGTA
This sequence comes from Conchocele bisecta, assembly GCA_029237695.1. Classification (NCBI taxonomy): domain Eukaryota; kingdom Metazoa; phylum Mollusca; class Bivalvia; order Lucinida; family Thyasiridae; genus Conchocele; species Conchocele bisecta. The sequence goes on from CM055277.1 coordinate 64,562,317, forward strand.
GATATCTTATATATTTTAGTAGATATCTTATATCTTTTAGTAGATATCTTGTTTCGGGAATAAATATAAGAACGGCGTGCCATAAGTCACAGATCACAAGCCGATTTCACCAAAATTGCTATTACAAGGTATCCTCTGTGGAGTAATTATTGATTTGCACTGAAATGTATCATTTCATATAGAACTAATGACTGTTTATATCAGCGCTCCAGATAAGTTGCGTATTGGCGTATTTTACGCAATTATTTTAGCCGAATACAATGTACGCATTATCAAAAGTGGAAGTACACAATACGCACAGCAATGTGAAAATACGGATTGATTTTCAAATTGAGTAGTGAAAATACTGTCATAAAGTTGAAAATTCACTTAGTTGAGCCACAAAAAGCAAACAGTGTTTGCTTTTTGCAGCTCAAATAAGTGAATGTTTAAATTTGTTATATTTTTTTCATCATTTGTTCCTATTTAGTAATGAAGAAAATCAATAATCCATTTGTAAAAGTAAAATACGCAATGATTTTGAAATCAGGGGGTGTAGTACGCTTTAGCAATGTTTATATTTCATGAGAGATTAATTTAATTATTTAAGTCTGATGTACGCACAGATAGACAGACACACATACAACCATAGTGATATGTATACACGTACAATGTATCTTGTTTTCCACCAATATCACACTGCATTGGTTTATCTCCAACTACACCACCTGCAAAAGGAACAAGACACCTTCTGATAGCCTGGGGCTGAAATAACTAACAATGCACTACTACACTATCTATCTTATATTTAATGTGACCGGATTAGCTCAGTAGGTAGAGCGTCAGACTGCGGATCGGGAGACCCCGGGTTCGATTCCCACCTCGACCGCTGCGAATGGTCGATTCGGAGTGTCCTTGGGCAAGACAACTTCGTGCTAGCGGATGGGGACAAATCGTCGGTTCTGACATGCAAGGTCATCGAGCCAGTGCCGTCGTTAAATCATAGAACCTTCCATACCAGGTCACATAATAGACAAATCTTATAAATATGTATGTGGTGGAATTTATCGGTTTCACGTCACGTCAAATTCCGCCAATTCCGACACCAATGAATAATGGAAGTTACGCCTGATTCACCAAGTTCAGTAACCTACTTATAAAACTGGTCAATACACACACTGCTATGATTTCACTGGTTGCTGTTCACTCGAATAACTAACCTTGGCCTACAACAGGCACCTTCAAATTCTGATAGCCTGGGGCTCAAATAACTGTAACAATATACTATTCAACTTATATTCTAATGCACTCTATAAATATCACGCAATCTGATTGGCTGATGGTCATACATTACAGGTATATCATTGTTGATGAACGGTCGCAAATTATTTCAATATGTTTTCCTATGCCAATTCTAAGTTTCAGGTCGGTCAATTTACTCTGCCACATAATGACCGACAAAAACATGGGGTAACTCACATAAAATGTCCCAAGTGGTATTCTGGTATTGTCAAAGACACAGCTGTCTTGCATCTGAAACCTCCTGGTACGAAACGTCCTGGTGACCTGATCCGAAAGTTGCATGGTCCGAAGCGAAAATATCTCACCGTTGATCACGTTTCATGTTTTGGCAGTAATAGATCGTTCACACAAACAGAAAGTATGTATCCTGTGTAATCTTGCATCTCAAATGGTAGTACAGTCAACGCTCGTTTACTCAAAGTCCGTCGGACTGTGATAAATACTTCGAGTAAACCGAAGTTCGACGTAACGAAATCTGAACAGGACCTCGAAATATTGCCATACACGTTACGGGACGCAACTCCCATACGACCTGCGACACATGGAGTTACACTTTTGCAACTATAATGTGTTTACTTGTGTTTGCCTATACACGCATGTGTGTAGTCGAACTAAGTATACACATCTGTATTATCAGGGTGGAACAAGAAAAGACAATTCAAAGCAGTAAAGTAACATTTTATTATGCTTAATAAATAAAGCATGTAAACCGCTTACAGTTTAATTGGTGTCGAGTAAATCACCTTTAACACTTATTCAAAGTTTGTTTACACAGGCTTACACAGGTATCCGGTAAATTGGCGCTGCGAATTCGCACTTCGAGCGCAAACTGACACTTTGACTTAACGAGAGTGAAATACCACACATTTCTGTTTTCGGGACCTAACAATTAGTTTGAATTGGCGAAAATTTGACGTAACGAAATTCGACGTAACGGTAGCCAGTTACATTGAAAATAATAGGATCTGAAACACGCCTTGGACACGACTTCGACGTAACGAGGGAATTCGACTTAACCGACTTTGAGTAAACGAATGTAGACTGTATATCACGTATGATTAGACAAGTTATCACAATATTTATCAACATTAGGAAGTTTGACAGGTAGCTGCCATTGAAATAACGTTGCTAAGAGATCGCACTGAAGTGACATTAAAAGCGCAAAGTAGTAAATAAAGGAAATTATAATTCTAACGACAAATGTATTGGTTTTATTATTGAAAAGTAATGAAATCAGCAACATAAACGTATATACATTCATGCAAAAATTGCTAATATCCTGTAATTGTGTGCGAACTATTTTCTTCGTTGAAAATATTCTTTGTGTGATCCGTCCGGTATGACCTGCTCAACCAGCTTGCAATCCGGTACGATTACCCAACTAGACTCAATAAAGTTTATATGCCGCAAAGATATACGCCGCAAATTTCAAAATTACAATACAGTTAACCCTATACACTGCAGCTCCATTATAACGCGATCGCGTATAGTGCGATCTCCATTATAACGCGGGTCTCTCGTGGATCCAAAAAAAATCGAGAAAAAAATAAAAAAAATCAAAAAAAAATCGTCGGACGTCGTAGTCATCGTGTAATTAGTTGATTCGTGATTTCTGCAAGTTTATACAAACAACGACATTCAAAGTCCATGAAAGGATTATTATTAGTATGTTAGCAAATGTAATACTTTTCCAAATTCCAAATCCGAGATGACACCCGACACATATTACACAGACGAGATTTGTGTGTTGCTTTGTGCAAAAAAATCGATAACACCAAGCCGTGTCAACTAATCTAAATCATCACAGACTGATTTTCAGACCAGTCCATTTATGAACATGCGGTGTTTTTTTCTCTAAAATTATGAAAATTAATTGCAAAAAAGTGCAGTTCCTGATGAGACAGCTCATTACGAGCTGGCTCATCTGGATCTACACTGTTTGCCAATACCACTATGCAGGTCTGTGGGTTAAGAGTGAAAGGGTTAAGGGGGTGCATACGCACCCGTCGCACCCCCTCTGCGTACGGGCCTGTTTATCGTATGACATCATTCAGCACGAGGCTGTAAACTGTGTGACCTTTAGGCTATGTTTTGAAATGTTACCGATTGGTCAACACGCCTTTTGATGTGCCGCAGACGTCGCGAACGTGCGACTTTCATCATCGCATCATGGGGCAAACATGCAGTAAGCCATTTCATGCTGAGGATACGCTTATGTTTGCGGAAAAATATTTTCCTTCTGTGCACTCAGAAGTATATGCCGTGACCACCATTTAAACCGTCTCGTCGAGACGGTTCAAATGAGTGGTCACAACATATACTTTCATTGAGAAACAACAAAAATAAAAATAAATTTCATACCGGTAAATGTGTATTCCGAAAGGAATGGATAAAAAAAAACAACACTGGATTACACGCAGATCTGTTGCCATATTTCGCCGATATTGATTTCGAAAATATTTTCCGTAAATGTTGTTGAAAAGTTGACACAAAATTCAGAGTTCATGCGGAATTGTCCGCGGCTTTAGATATGAAAGGAATGTTGGGTCATGGAGTAATCGGCTCATGATATGTGCGTCTGGTTTCTGGCAGACTTCAAAAGAAAATCGGACCTTGTAGTATTGTTTGATGTTACTGTGATATTTTCTGTAAATGACGTTGGGAGATGAGGAAATGCGGAATTGTAGGCCTACTAATGTACGTACATGCAAGTACTACCTTTATTTCTTAACTTCAAACACATGGAAATAATACATACCGCAATCAATAGTTAACAATATAATACCACTTTCGGCAGCAATATGATCGCAAATATAACACGATTTCTGACGATAGTCTGTTACAAATTTAACACGATTTTTATATACAAATAGGCAAAAAAATCGGGAGCCAAGGCACAACCGTGTACTATTAAACCGAAACCGTATTATAGTGAAGTGTGTACTACCGGGGTCGTAATTACTTAAACTTCTGTTCAAATGACATGATGTTATATTGGTCTATTGCTAATGGAATTCCCGCAATAGTTGATAACCGAAATGCGGATGATACCAGTACCCGTGCATGACCCGAAATTTTATAACGTGATCGGATTCGATCGCGATTTGAAATCTTGGACCCCGGCCATCGCGTTATAATGAAGCTACAGTGTATTTAAGAGTGGCAATTGGCTCAAAAAACCTTCCAAAATTCGGTACACAATACACCAGTCGTATAAATATGAATATGTCGGAATTTGTCCGTTTAACATGACGTTGTTTAGTTTAAACTACGCAACGCGACGTCAAACCGATAAATCCCGCCAATTCTGACACCAATGATACCCTGGAAGTAGCTCTAAGGGAAGTTACTTGTAATGTTCCAAGTTCGGTATTAAACATATTTATACGACTGGGGCCCGTTTCACTAAACTTTGTACGACTAAAATGTTCGCAAGTACAAATTTAGGATCGTCTGGAAAATTTCAATTGATGGATTTACATTTATTGAGCATAGGCTGCATATGCAGCCTATGCTCAATAAATGTAAATCCAATAATTGTTTTAATACAAGAAAACATTGTTAATGTGAAATTTACAGACTATCATAAATTTGCACCTACGAACATTTTAGTCGTACAAAGTTTAGTGAAATGGCCCACAGGTCTATAAACACGCAGCTATGATTTCACTGCTTCGCGTTCACTAGCGTCACTCTTATCCTCGGCCACTTGTATATGATACAGGTCCATTTCAGCTTCACTGATTTCTGCTGGCGCTTTGCTCATTAAGTCCCGTCCACCGACAGATTTGGGAAAGGCAATCACGTCACGGATACTTTGGGCACCGCACAAGATCGCTATAAGTCGGTCCAGTCCTGAAACAGAGAATGATTGCTCGATTCAGCATTTTTAATAGCGACTCTTTGGGGCGTTTTGACCCTTGCAATTTGATTTAATATGTCTCCTGTAGCCGATTTCACCAAAATTGCAAAGTATACTTAAATTCCTTTTTCAATTTAAGGATAATTTATTAATTTTATTATACTGAATTTATTACATTATCACAGCCATTTTGGCTGTGATAATGTAATAAATTCAGTATAATAATTCTGCATACTTTTAATCATCAAATATATGCAGTCGTTAGTTCTGTATGAAATAATGCATTTCGGGAAAAATAAATGATTACTCCCTCAAAGTATGCTTAGCTAGATAAGTATGCTTAGGAATTTTGGTGAAATTGGCTACTGGAACTTGCAGTACAGGGAGTAAATGTGCTATATAAAGCATACTATATTTGTATTTTACCTTAAAATTAAGAGACAGGATCTCAGTGTCAAGTATTTGCTCCGAAAACATTAACAAGGCAATCATTCATACGGTAAAGTTATCGGAGAATGGAAAAAACCTGACGGACAGACAGACGTACTGACAGATGGATGATTTTTACATCCCTAAATTTTCACTATCAGGGATTCCGCTGGGAAAAAAAAAATCGCCACTTCAAAAATAAAATAAAACAATTGGCGATAAAAAATTACAATTTTCGAAAAAAAAAAAAAAAAAAAAAAAAAATTGTAATTTTTTATCGCCAATTGTTTATTTTTATCGCCAATTTCGAATGTGGCGATCGCCAGCGGAATCCCTGCTATGTGATGGGATAAAAACACGGGCCAAGTCGTTGGTCGCGGAACTTACCAAGTGCTATGCCGCCGTGCGGAGGACATCCAGTGGTGAAGGCTTCCAGTAGATGGTGTAGCTGGCTGGCATCTTCCTGCAATAACAGAATACTGTAACCAGAGCTCCAGATAAACTGCGTATTTGCTTAAATACCCAATTAAAATTACCAAAAACCCAATTGAAATCAGAAGTAGCGAGCATCAAAAAGCAATAAAAAATTTATGGTACCTTTATCATGCTGTAGAAAACAATAAACAGACCACAAATATAGCATATTTTTATTATTTTCCATGAAAACACATCTTGGTATTTCATTAGAATTGTCTCCAAGGAGACAATTCTAATGAAATGCCAAGACATGTTTTCATTTCGAAGAAAACTGTTCAACAATTGCTTTCTGTTGATGTGTAAACAGTAGTGTGATTTTATTTTACTCAATTAAAATTTTGAAATACCCAATTGCTTCAGACATCATGATGGAGTGACAATACTCAATTACTAATTCCTTATCTGGAGCCCTGGGGTGAACAATATATGCCAGCGACATCTATCGATGCAGTGGCATAACAAGAAATCAGTAACACTGATAGAGGACGTACCCTTTTGACCTTGACCTTGGACCGTATGTGTGGGCTATAGAAGGAAAATATGGATGATGACAAATAAGAAAATGTATATGAAGTATCAAGACAATTTAACTTTCGGTAACCGAGACAGTAGGTAACTGAAAACATTAACACATCTTAGACAGACAGCTGGATAAACTTGCGTGATATCTATGTATAATAAACTTGATATCAAAAGACACTACTGTCTGTTCCACGTTTTGCGGCCGACGAACATCTGGCTATTAAACACATTAAATCTAAAAAATATTTAAAAGTAAGTACTTTTTTTATCAATAACAAAGTCACCCTCCCCAAAAAAAAAAAATTTGATGAAATTCCATCAAATATTGATTTTATTGCGAAAAAAAAATAAATTTATCTATGGGAATTTAACATGGGGGCTAAAAATAGAATTTTTAAAATATTTTTTTTATTTGTGGACCGATTTTCAAAATCTAACTTGTTTTCTTAGTTAATACATCATTTTCAAGCTATCTCGCCAAGTTTCAGAGTCAATTTCGTTTTTTCGCAATAAAATCAATATTTAATGGAATTTTTATTTTACACGCGGCTGCTCTGAAGGTGAGCCTGGCACGTACCTTTAAGACATCCTGTAGCACAAACAGCTGGTCCTGGGGGTTATGTATCCTGATGGATCCCCCGCCCACCTCGCTACCGTTCAACACCAGGTCGTAGTGCTGGCTCCGAACCTACAACATTTGAGCCCCCAGCTGAGAAAACTAGATTGGTCAGTAAGCGAAGCTTATGGAATACCCCAGGTACCCCTAAAATATGTGAAAAATTAAAAAGTGTGTGGGCTTGTGACCTTGACTCTGGGCTTAGCGGGGGCGTCACAAACGTGACATTTGTCACAGGGTGGTAGAGGTCCATTGGAGCAATGCGTGTGTGCAATGTGAAGATGAATGCATGCATGAAATATTAAGAATTTTCAATGAAAGAAATAGAAGTTATAACATATTTATCCGATGTTAAGTTTTGTAAAGAGATTAAGTATGTGACCTTGACCTTGGGATCAGCGGGGATGGTCGTGGATTTGTCACAGCATGATAGTACAACCTTAGAGGAATGCACAAGTGAAATAGTAAGAATTTTCAATGAAGGAAATAGAAGTTATAACTTATTTCTCGGATGTTAAGATTTGTAAAGAGACCAAGTATTTGACCTTGACCTTGGGATCTGTGGGGATTGGACGGTCGTAGATTTGGCGCAGCATGGTAGTAGAGCCTTACAGGAATGCATGTGTGAAATATTAAGCATTTTAGATGAAGGAAATAGAAGTTATAACATATTTCTCTGATTTAGTGACGGACGGACAACCTGACTCCAGTATACCCCCCACCCCCCACAACTTGTTGCGGGGCGTATAAAGAATCATGCTGCATTTTCAACAATTACACATTATACAATTTTTGCTTTTTATGAGGTCAATAGTTTTATCGATCCTATAAAAGTGATAATGTCGTCTTTCAAGAAGCGGAGAAGGGAAGGAGGTGGATACAGAGCAAACCGGCCCCAGGGGGCCTAGCTCTTATTAGAATAGTCCTCTCTGGTTCTTTAATGTGCCCAGACTCTGATATACGGGACCGCCTTTTAAAGTCCCCATCCAAAAGGACTAGTACAGCAGGAAATACAAATGATCTGACGCCCTGGGCGAGAATCAAACCCGGGTCGCCAGCGTGACAGTTCCAGTGTTACGCCTCGGCCACGGTCAGCTATTCATAGTATTTGTCCGCAGGTTCATTTATGTAGTAATAGAATAATTGTGAAAACAAAAGCGTGGCTGCTATAGACAGGTAATTGCTATTCGGAGGTGGCCTTTAACACAGGTTTGACTTTATAACAGTTTTCATTCGTTGAGCAGGATTAGAAGGTTTTGCTAATGGCAGCATCGTACTTCGTGACTGAAGTATTAGTTCATGCCAAGAGTAAGGATTGAACCCACAACCTCCAATATTGATAGGTTGTTTGGTGTATCACATCATATCTGGCTGTGACTGGAGAAATGGGGCTTATGGGCTTTGTGACCAGCATAGCTCTTGATCAAATAGTACACTCCTGTAACCTGATAACAATCTATAAATATTGTTAGAAGCAGAACGGGTGTTTCATTGATGCAACAGCGAACAGTGCAGATCCTGATCAGACTGTGCGCATGCACAGGCTGATCTGGATCTACACTGGTCGCAAAACTCATAAGCCCCATTTCTCCAGTCACAGCCACATTTAACCCTTTCAGCCATACAGACAACAAAGCCAACATTTGCAAACACTGTAGATCCAGACGAGATGGTTCTACAGTATTTTGTCAGTATTGTTCCGATTAATATGAATAATAAATTGGTCCAAAATTAGCATGAAGCAGTCACATGAAGCATGTGCCAGTCATTTAGGGGTGAAAGAGATAAAGGTACATGCCCACTCAGTAGGCACTATAAGAATTAAATAAGTGTATAATTGTGTCACTATTCCACCAGTTCTAGAAATTACGAGTGCCCGCTAAACAGATATAATCATTTAGTAATATTTATTTTACTGATAGTGACTCGCAGTGGTATCCAATTATTTTCATATGCAAATGAGGCATGCTATTTTTTATTTATACTAATTAAAAGTCATCTGAAAAAAATAATATTTTCGACAGATTATAAAGTATCATCATTGCACATCAAAAAATAAAGATAATACATAGTAATGATCGTTAACAGTTTAATGAAACACGGTTATTGCCCCTGATATCAGTGTGGAAATTTACGTCTGATATAAAACACATAATAATGCCAATCAATACGTGGGGTAATAGTGAATAAATGCTTAGTTTGCCAAGAAATGTCTCCGATGATGTCTCTGATATAAAGAACATTTTGCGCCTACTGAGTGGGCATGTACCTTTAACACAAAACAGAGTATTGCATAAAATTGGCTTTTGCAGTGAAATAAACTGTGTATTAAAAAGCATAATATATTAGAATTTATAATACATAATTACGTAGATAAAACTGCTATTGAAAACATGTTGAGTGATGAGTACCACTTCACTGTTTGATGCTGTGTTATGCAATAAATGGAATTTTAACATTTCTTTTAATTTAGTATGGTATGAATGTATAAACTTGTTAACTATTAAATCATCACTTATGTAAGATCCTCATGTATTAGCCACACATAGAGACGGGCCTATGATAATGAAGCCCACTGAACTAACACTATAGGAATGAATGGCCTTTTTGTGAATTTTTTTTTTGTGATATAAGCTTGGAAAAGTCGCGGGAATACTGGACGAGGCCTTCCGGCCTTCGTCCAGTATTCCCGCGACTTTTCCAAGTTTATACCCCGATAAATTCCACAAAAAGGCCATTCATTCCTTATAATTCCAGCATTTGAAATAAATTCATCAAGAAAATGTGTTTATTTTCTGTTTTCTTAAGAATTATTTTAACTGCGCCTCACGGTTACGGAAAGTAGTTCGGCGTGGGAGTTTACTGGGATATAAATTTTGGACAGAGACTTTCTACGGACCAATCAAATGTTATGGAATTGTGTAAATATTTCTGTGCTGGAATTATTAGACTATGACCTGTTCCCCGATACATCGCTGGATGGTATCACAGGTCAGTACCTTGTGTGGGTGGGTGTAAAACAAGTGTCTATCCTCAGGGTGGACATCGGTGAATGGGTGATGGGCTGACTCTAAACCATCTGTAAATATACACGGTATAAATGTGACGATGATCTTAATAATAGGCCAGTATCTCACGAGGGTCAGACACACGTGTATCTATTACCAGTATATCCCACCAAATTGAAATTTGTTGCCAGATTCAATTTTTAATTTGTCTTTGAATTCCATATTTTTGGGACATTTTCAGCAGTATTTATCAGTCACGGTCCCACATTGGGTGCTAAGTGTCACAGGGTGCAGCGGCCTGGGTATCGAACCCTGGACCTCTGGACTACTGTATCACTGTATCATCACTCTACCAACTAGCTAACCGGGCACTGGTACACACTCCCCCCTCACATAGCGACTTACGTACCATGACAGTAGCCATATTGTGTCTGGAGATGTGTGACTGGAGAAATAGGGCTTATCGGATTTGTGACCAGTGTAGCTTCTGATAAAACAGCACACTCCTCTAGCCTGTTAATGATCTTTGTAACATTATTGTTAGAAGTTTGACGGGTGTTTCATTGATAGAATGGCGAACAGTGCAGATCCTGATCAGACTGAGGATGCATAGGCTGATCAGGATGTACACTGGTCGCAAAACCCATAAGCATCATTTCTTCAATTACAGCCACATTTTGATATGGCAAGTCCAGGGGTGTAAGTATTTGGACAAATCCACTCGCCCTGCAGGACTAGTAGAAGCAAAAAGCTACTCACCCTTACCAATTTACCACTCGCCCTGCACAATCTATGTAAATTGACTGTATATAATTATAACATGTCCATTTCACAGACTCAATAGTTATAGTCTGTTTCACGAAAGCTGCCCAAATTTTACGGCCATATAAACAATTCAAAAACCATATTTTTTTTCGATAATATAAAATTAAAGGAAAATTTAAGAATGAGCCTTCTTTTAATTTCGTGAAATTTTGTCAAATATTGATTTTATTGCGAAAACAAAATTTCCCCATGTTAAATCCCCATAGACATCTTCACTCCGTGAAGATGTCTATGGGGATTTAACATGGGGAAAAATTTTAGAATTTCAAAAATACTGGACCGATTTTTAAAATTTAACTTGTTTTCTTAATTAGATCATTTCCAAGCTATCTATCTAGCTAGGCTTTGGAGTCAATTTCCAATTGTTTTCGTGTTTTGACTCCTCCCACAACTCCTCTACCTCTTTTTCCCCCATGTTAAATTCCCATAGACAAATCAATTTTTCGTAATAAAATCAATATTTCACCAAATTTCAGGAAATAAAAAGAAGGCTCATTCTTAAATTTTCCTTTAATTTAATATTATCAAAATAAATATTGTTTTTGAATTGTTTATATGGCCGTAAAATTTGGGCAGCTTTCGTGAAACAGACTATAGTCACAAATAACAACATACCTCCCTCCTCCTTTTCCATAAACAACGGAAAGTCCACGACCCACAGGAAATTGTATACGTTATCGTCATATAATATTTCACCTGCAATTAAAAATTAGTTAATTGATTGAGGTTCAAAGGAATAAGGTCTAGCAGAGAGGTGATTGGGCAAAATAAGCAAGTCAAGTGATTTTGTTTTGCGTTTTTTCACGAAAAATATTTACAGAAACAGCGATATTTTCTGTAAATGACGTTGAAAGTGGACATAAATTTGCCAACTTTCGACGTCATTTACGGAAAATATTGTAAACTGTGTACATCTTCTTAGATACAAAATCACATGGTCTCGTGGTTGGTGTCATACATCGTACAATTTACGTCACTTACTGACGTCAGAACGTTATTACATTTTACCTGCATAGACTTCTTTGAATTTCGTCGAATTTTCCGGGAATTCTGACTGAATATGGGAATGTCAATGACATTTAAATTTGTTTGCGCAGAATTAGCCGACACCATTGTACAATTAGTATTGAAATTACAATAAAAACCTTCAGCACTGTATAAGTGTATTGATTTGTGTGCCAGGCACTAAACTGGATCACTTTGCCCCAGATGTTAATTCTTAATTTAACCCTTTCAACACCACAGATCTGTATAGTGGTATAGGCAAATAGTGTAGATCCAGATGAGCCGGCTCGTGACGAGCCGTCTCATCAGGATCTGTACTTTTTGAAAGTAATTTTCAAATTTTTGAGAACGAAAACACCCCATATTTGATAAATGGACTAGTCTGAAAATCATTTTGTGCCATTTGGATAGGTTGCAAAATTAACATAACAAAATCCATTTGAGTTACTTGGGGGTGAAATGGCTAAGGATGGATTCATGGTTAATTTACTCATACCCTTCCATACTTCAGATGTTGTAGCAATTGAGACTAGATTCAGCAATTGTAAGAAGTTAAATACAAACACATATGAGACACGCCATGTGATTTTGTACCTTCGGACATCTGCGTAATTTCATGAAATACGTTTACAAAATTTACGATATTTTCTGTAAATGGCGTCAAAAGTTGACCAAATTTCCAGAGTACACGTGGAAGCGGATTTATATTCCACATGTACATGTACTCTGCAATCTTTGTCAACTTTTGACTTTATTTATGAAAAATGTTGTTAATTTTGTAAACATATTTAATGAAATTATGCGAAGTCTGAAGGGACAAAATCACATAGCGTGTCTCTTATGTGGTTGTGACTGGAGAAATGGGGCTTATGGTGTTTTTGACCGACCAGTGTAGCTCCTGATCAAATAGCACTCTCATTCAGCCTGATAATGATCTATATTGCTTGTTAGAAGCATAACAGGAGTTTCATTGATGGGATGGCGAACAGTGCAGATCCTGATCAGACTGTGCAGATGCACATGCCGGTCCTACAGTAGTAAAAAAAATATATTTTAATATTTAATATTCATGTATTTCTAGAAATGTGATCGTGAAGTCTCCCATCTGAGGCTAGCAGATCAGTAGCCGATTTCACCAACATTGCAAAGTATACTTTTCTAGCAAAGTATACTTTGAGGGAGTAATCATTTATTTTTCCTGAAATGCATTATTTCATATAGAACTAACCACTGCATATATTTGATGAGTAAAAGTATGCAGAATTATTACACTGACTTTATTACATTATCACAGCAAAAATGGCTGTGATAATGTAATATATTCAGTATAATAAAAATTAATAAATTTATCCTAAAATTGAAAATTTCTCCCTCAAAGTATACTTTGCTAGAAAAGTATACTTTGCAATGCTGGCGAAATAGGGCTACTGGAGATATTCTGGCCACAATACAATACTATTGCGTGATCGGCGATTTAACACGGAATTGATCGTGTACACGAGTGAAATTACGACAAAAAGGTGGAACCTCTGGTCCTAAATATAAATTTGTACTTCTTGAAACATTTAATGATTAAATTAATAGATATTGGCTAAAGCATTGCATTGCATTAATTGAGAGGAAATGCTGTACTTTCATTGGTCGTGTAACTAGGGCAGACAATAAGCTACTACCATACCTTTGGTTTTTAATACCTCGGCACATCTTAACCTTACTCTGCCCAGGAATTCATGCTGGAATAAATACCATGTAATTAGATATTTCAGTGAGCGTTTAGAAAACAATGTAGGGATGGGTCGACTTCTAGGGACTTCCAAAAATAGGGAATGTGACTTTCAAAATTTGGAGTCAGGAAGTTGGGACTTCCAGTTTTAAAAAGTTAGTGGAACCCTGTATCTTCCACGTCTGATTGATCACTATATTTGCAATAATTCATTTCAGTAAATGATATTTAAATTGACAAAACAAATCAGTAGCCGATTTCACTAACATTGCAAAGTATACTTATCTAGCAAAGTATACTTTGAGGGAGAAATTTTCAATTTTAGGATAAATTTATTAATTTTTATTATACTGAATTTATTACATTATCACAGCCATTTAATGGCTGTGATAATGTAATACATTCAGTATAATAATTCTGCATAGTTTTAATCATCAAATATATGCAATCATTAGTTCTGTATGAAATAATGCATTTCGGAAAAATCAATGATTACTCCTTCAAAGTATACTTTGCTAGGTAAGTATACTTTGCAATTTTGATGAAATCGGCTACAGATTGATCACTATATTTGCAATACTTCATTTCAGTAAATGATATTTAAATTGACAAAACAAATCAGAACAAAAAAAAGTGAAACAGTAGGAGCAGGGAATTCCCTGTTTTCTGCATCCCCGATGCATTTTATTGGACGAGGATCCACACCGACAATTGGCACTGCATACCGTGGACCCTCAAAACTTGGCGGTGCAAATGAATCATTTTCAAAAGTTTACAGCATTTTTACACTTTTTGGGAGAACGTGTGTTACTGTTCTTTATAGAAAACAGTTCAGATAATTCAGGACTATCAATACCATTTTGATATTATTTTTAATGATATACATTATGTATGTGTATGAAACTTGGGACCCTAAACAATCACCAGGGACCGCCAAAATAGTAAAGTCGGAAGTCCTGCAGCCGATTTCATCAAAATTGCAAAGCATACTTATCTAGCAAAGTATACTTTGAGGGAGTAATCATTTATTTTTCCCGAAATGCATTATTTCATATAGAACTAACGACTGCATATATTTGATGATCAAAAGTATGCAGAATTATTATACTGAATTTATTACATTATCACAGCCATTTTGGCTGTGATAATGTAATAAATTCAGTATAATAAAAATTAATAAATTTATCTTTAAATGGAAAATTTCTCCCTCAAAGTATACTTTGCTAGATAAGTATACTTTGCAATGTTGATGAAATACGCTACTGGGACTCACATCTAAAAAATCCTTGGGAAATCCCTGTAGGAGAGACAATAAACTAGGCGGGCCATATACGGAGATGAAAAAAATGAAATGAAAAAATGGTAGTCTAATAACAAAACTTTGATAAGAAAAAAAATGGTTCCAACATGTACATTCAGGAGGAAAAAATAATTGATGGTCACAAAATATACAGTCGACACTCGTTACCTCAAACTTTCTTGAATCCAACTCGTTTTCAAAGGAATTTTCCTCAGTCCCCTGGACTATGAGTAAACGAGTGTGGACTGTACATTCCAGGAAAAAATAATAATAGAGGTTTAGCGTATGACAACTTACTGGTCGGAAATTCTTGCCGACAGCAAGAAACACTGTATCCCCGGCCTGAGCGTCAGTCGTGGCCTTGAGAGATTGTAGACTGGTCTCTGTCAGGTGTGACACTATAGACGACTGCCACACACCGCCCTCCGCTACATGGATCGGCACCACAAATGGCGGCTGCAGTGGAAAATTGGAAAATACAGTGAAACTCTACCTTAGTGCTTTATTTCAACAAAACACATGATTCCAGAGCTCCAGATAAGCTGCGTATTTGCTTAAATACCCAATTAAAATTACCAAAAACCCAATTGAAATCAGAAGTAGCGAGTATCAAAAAGCAATAACAATTTTGTGGTACCTTTATCATGCTGCAGAAAACAATATTTTCCATGAAAACAGATCTTGGTATTTCATGAGAATTGTCTCCAAGGAGACAATTCTAATGAAATGCCAAGACACGTTTTCATTTCGAAGCAAACTATTCAATACGTGCTATCTGTTGTTGTGTACACAGTAGTGATTTTATTTTACCCAATTAAAATTTTGATATCCCAATTGCTTCAGAAGTGATTGAGTGAAAATACTCAATTACTAATTCCTTATCTGTAGCCCTGTGATTATGTTGCCCATCAATTGCATGAATTGATACTACAGTGAAACCTCTCTAAACCGGACACCCTGGCCCATTCTTAAATTTTGATAAATATTAATATTATCCAAAAAATATTGTTTTTGCATTGTTAACCCTTAGAATGCGGGAACCGAAAATAGTCATCTGCTGATAATTCATATTTTGTCTTTTCTCTCAGTAAAAACATGGTTTGGCAGCATTTTAGAATCATTCCCATTGGAAATGATTCTAAAGTGCTTCCAAACCAAGTTTTTGATGAGAAAAATATAAAAATAATCAGCAGACGACACAAATTAATTCACATTGTAAGGGTTAATATGGCCGTAAAATTTGGGTCGGTTTCGTGAAACAGAAAGTAACAGGGGATCTACTGTGGTTTCATAAGCCATAAGCCCCATTTCCCCAATCACAGTAACACAACTTACATCTTTGTCTCCGATGGCCACCTTGGTCTCATTCATTATCTTGGAGATTTCCGTCTTGGACAGATGTTTCTGCAAAATATCCACGTAAATATATAGGTGTAAGTTAACATTTCTATTACATTATACATACAGCAACCAGTCACAGGTTGAAGTAACGGACCGAGGTCTATAAATACATTAAATATACCGAAAAGCATTAATAAGTGAAACAAAAAAAAGTGAAGAAAATATGAGGGAGTAAAGAAATTTTTTTTTTTACTTTTTTTTTCTCCACTTATTAATGCTTTTAGGTATATTTAATGTATGTATAAACCTCGGTCCGTTACTTCAACATGTGCAACCAGTTTGTTGTTGTAAACTTCATACTAATTAAGTGTTGCTTGGACAAAATTCTGAAACAAGAAAATGTGGCCTGTCGGTACACAATTACCCCCGGTGGCATATTGCAGAAATTCTGGGAACTGCTTAACTGGATCTACATTTGGTGGAAAACTTACCAATACTTTAGGAAAGTGTTTCTGGGACAAAGTTCTAAAATTACAATGTACACGCATTGTGAAGAAACAAAAACATACAACAACCTATTACATTCTATTGAAAACTTACAAACAATTTGGGAAAGTGTTTCATGAGCAAAATTTTAACCCATTACATTTGGAATAAACCTGAACAGGTATGATTTTTTTAAAAATATTTTCTTGTTATTTTTGTTATTTCTCAATGAAAGTATATGCTGTGACCACTCATTTGAACCGTCTCGACGAGACGGTTCAAATGGTGGTAACGACATATACTTCTGACCGCATATAAAGAAAATATTTAGGATTTTCCACAAACAAAATGGCGTATCCTCAGCATGAAAATTACTCACAGTGAGCACATATTGCAACAAAATAGAAACATACTACAACCAACCTATTACATCCTATGGAACGCTTACCAATAATTTAGGGAAGTGAAGAATGACAGCCGAGTTATCGTCTCCGGATAGTTTCTCCTCGATCTTCGAGAATCCACAAACTTTACACGTGTCTGTTACCTCCATCAGCTGTCAGAGAGGCACGTCAAGATTAGCAACTGGCTCGTAATGCGATTTAATTCTGAGTTTGTGATTATAAAATTTTCTAGGAATTTGTAACGTGCAAGTACAGTCAAACCTGTAAATACCGGTAAAGGCCCAGCCATGGGAAGAGAAAAATCTGGCCTTTGTTCAACGGTGGTCGTTATGTAATTGAATAAATGGGAAAACAAAAACATAGCTACTGTAGACACAGGCGAGTGAACTCCCCACCCACATACCCCCCTTAGATAAATCCATCTGGTCCGACTATACTAAGTATGTAGACTAAATTTATAATAGTATGCTATAGGGGGTGGGGGACGGGGGCTCTGGATGTGGAGAGGGGGACTTCAATCGCTTGTGCTGTAGACAGGTAATTGTTATTCGGAGGTTCGACTGTAATTCAAGCAGTTTGATTACCCAAGACTCAACTACTGTAATCAAATGTCTCAATTTCAAGAATGGCATGTTTGAGAATTAATAGAATATTTTAAATTTCACAATAACCAGGGCCCCGTTTCACTAAACTTCGTATGACTAAAATGTTCGTAAGTGCAAATTTGGGATCGTCTGGGAATTTCAATTGATGGATTTACATTTATTGAGCATAGGCTGCATATGCAGCCTATGCTCAACAAATGTAAATGCAATAATTGTTTAATGGAAAACATTGGTAATGTGAAATTTACAGGCTATCATGATTTTGCACTTACGAACATTTTAGTCGTACGATGTTTAGTGAAACGGGCCCCTGGTCGGGCCGAAATTCACTATAGTACAACAAATACGGTGTTGCCACTGGGGCCATACTAATCACCAATATCCACAACAAGCCACCATTATTATGGAGTTGTCAATGTTGGAAGTGGAAGAATTTAACTACCGCATTAGGAGCCCCTCTCTAATAGCAGCCGACTTCCACTTTCTTGCAGTAAAAGTTTGTCATTTTCACATGGCAAAGTCATTTCAATTATCAAAATAGTGATGTTTAATTTTTGTTTAACCCTTAGACCGCTATCTTACTTTTTTTTATCGTCTGCTGTTTATTTTCTATTTTCCATTTTTATCATCAAAAACATGCTTTTAAAATAATTTACAACATGCTTTGACACGAAATAAAAAGAAGGCTCATTTTGGTAAAATTTAATATTATCTAAACAAATATTGTTTTTGCATTCTTTATATGGCCGTAAATTTGGGCAGGTTTCTTGAAACAGACAGTAGCAATTTTGATGAGATCGGCTACAGGTCAAATCCTATCATGAAGCTTAGCTGCAACCATTTGATAGCGTGTTGTGAATGAATGCCGTTCAAACATACCTTCATGTCGAACCTAGTATCTGGTTTATCCGAGCCATAGAGTCGCATAGCCTGCTCGTATGTGAGTCGGGGGAACGGTGGAGTTATCTGCCCCTGTTCGTCCGGCCATGAATACCGCAGTAACCCCTCCACAAGGGAGATAATCCCCTCACGGTCCACAAAGGACATCTCCAAATCTAACTGAAATGGAACAAGGGCATCGTTAACACTACTGTCTGTTTCACAAAACTTGCCCACATTTTACGGCCATATAAACAATGCAAAAACAATATTTTTTTGCGATAATATTAAATTTTATCCAAATTTAAGAATCATTCTTGTTTCGTGAAATTTGGTCAAATATTGATTTTATTACGAAAAATTAGAATTTTGCTTTAATTTAATATTATCCCAAAAAAATTATTTTTTTTGCATTGTTAATATAGCCGTAAAATTTTGGAAGGTTTTGTGAAGCAGACAGTAAGCTAATCCCCTCACTGGCAGCCTTGATACAAAGCATCATCCCTACTGTCTGTTTCACGAAACCTGCCCAAATTTTACGGCCATATAGACAATTAAAAAACAATACTATTTTCGATAATATTAAATTAAAGGAAAATTTAAGAATGAGCCTTCTTTTTAATTCGTGAAATTCGGTCAAATATTGATTTTATTACGAAAAATTGATTTGTCTATGGGAATTTAACATGGGGGAAAAAGGTAGAGGAGTTGTGGGAAGAGTCAATAAACAATTTTTTTTGGAAATTGACTCCGAAACCTAGCTAGATAGCTTGGATATGATCTAACTAAGAAAACAAAAGTTAAATCGGTCCAGTATTTCTGAAATTCAAAAAAATTTCCCCATGTTAAATCCCCATAGACATCTTCACTCACTCTGTGAAGATGTCTATGGGGATTTAACATGGGGAAATTATTTTCGCAATAAAATCAATATTTGACCAAATTTCACGAAATAAAAAGAAGGCTCATTTTTAAATTTTCCTCTAATTTAATATTATCGAAAAAAATATTGTTTTTGAATTGTTTATATGGCCGTAAAATTTGGGCAGGTTTCGTGAAACAGACACATAGTGGCAAAATATTATCAAAATATAAGAAGGGGTTGAAAAAGAAAGAAGGTGAACATGACAACTAAGTGACCTTGACCTTCGACATTGGGATGTGGGGGTTTATGTGTAGAAAGGCATCTTCCCTAGATACACATTGTGGCCAAATATTATCAAAATCTGAGTAGGGAATAAAGAGAAAACAGAAAGTGTTACAAGCATACGTACAGTGAAGATTTGTTGATGGTTCCCAAGCGAAACACACAAAAAAGAATGGAAAACGCAGTGAAAACGATCGCTTTGTACAATGATATGCATATATACGATTATCATTTGTTTTTTTGTAGAATCATTTTCATTTAAATACCTGACTATTTAAACGCCTGTCGTTCTTTTGACGCATCATTTTGACGTCATTTTCATTGTTTTTAAGGATCCGCTGATCATCCAATGATTCATGCATAATTGCCTCGTAAATGTGATGAGATATAAGCATAACATACATGTGAACATTCACTTCTTACTATATCCTACACAGTGCATGGAGTAGCCATGTCGGCCATCTGAGTGTATGAAAACCATCGGCCAGTTTCACCTCTTATTGCGTTTGACACATTTTGACACATACCACTAATAATATGACACAGCCAAACAAATGAATAAAATTGGTTGCAACATGATGGGGAGACACCAGGCTATGTGCAGCGTGCTATGCCTTGTTTTCATCAAATTTATATACAAAGTCTGATATCTAAAGGGTTTGTTGACCCTTTGTTAAAATGTTTGAGAATTCAGTAAAGACTGTGTAACAGTAAGAACAATACACAGTGCTGTATATATGTACCTGTATTACCTTACATACTGTATCGAATCCAGTGGCTTGTAAGCAGTTATCCGAGTGTATTGTCACTACTGTCTACTTGCCTGCTATGTGAGTAAATATAAGGTTCGACAATGTCCAGATATACTTCTAATAATAGACGGTGCATCAGTATGACATTTTACACATTGAAAAAATGTCCATTGTATATTTTGTGAGTGATGGTAGAAAAGCTCAGATATCTAGCTTTTTGTGTAGTCGGCTGAAATAATATGTACAGGACATTGTCGTCCTATATATCTGGGATGTATTGCACCAAATTTTATTAGATTTGCTGCCATATTATTTAGTGTAAGTGTCAAACGCTCCAAGTGGTGAAACTGTCCGATAGCATGTACAAACTAAAATGGAAGAGATAGCAACTCAATGCTCTGAATAATGTACCAGGGCTCCAGATAAGGAATTAGTAATTGAGTATTTTCACTCCATCATTTCTGAAGCAATTGGGTATTTCAAAATTTTAATTGGGTAACATAAAATCAAACTACTGTTTATACATCAACAGACAGCAATTATTGAATAGTTTGCTTCAAAATGAAAACATGTCTTGGAATTTCATTAGAATTGTCTCCTTGGAGACAATTCTAATGAAATACCAAGATGTGTTTTCATGGAAAATAAGAAAACTATGCTATATTTGTGGTCTGTTTATTGTTTTCTGCAGCATGATAAATGAACCCTATACTTTGCTGGAAAAGTATACTTTGCAATGTTGATGAAATAGGCTACAGAAGCACTGATATATATATATATATAAAAAAATAAAAATAAATTGATACGAGGATGTGACTAGAGAAATGGGGCTTATGGGCCTTTTTGTGACCTGTGTAGCTCTTAATTAAATAGCACACTCCTGTAGCCAGATATTGATCTATATTGCTTGTTAGAAGCATGACAGTGTTTCATTGATAGAATAGCGAACAGTGTAGATCCAGATCAGACTGTGCGGATGCACAGGCTGATCTGGATCTACACTGGTCGCAAAGCCCCTGATAGCAATCTACATGACTGGAGAAATGGGGCTTAATGTAATGATGAGTATGCAGATGCTGATCATACTGTGCTGATCTGGATCTATACTGGTGGCAAAACCCATAAATCCAATTTTTTCAGTCACAGCCAAATATTGACCACATACAGGCGTGGGAACAGTTCCAAATGCCAAATCCTGAAAATGGCTAAACAAACATTTTTTGCACCCACAAATGCTTTTATATAAAAGTGTGCTTCCCATGTCAAAACAATCAATATTTTCTGTAATTATCAGGAAAACTGAAAGGGTTAAACGTCCCAGCAACAGCTAAGGTCATATAGAGACGTGACAACCGTTTAAAGTCTCATCCGACTGACCAATGGGATGGAAATACTATGAAAGTATTTTTTAATGCCCTAGGCGAGGTTTGAACCCACAACCACCGGATTGGAAGTCAGGTGTTCTAACCCCTAGGCTACAATCCATCCTGGCCATACCTGGGTAAACTCTGGCTGCCTATCTGGTCGGGCTCCCTCGTCTCTGTAGCACCGGGCGATTTGGAAGTACCGGTCCACCCCACCCACCATCAACAGCTGCTTGAACTGGAATGTGACAATGTGAAACTGTTCATGATTCTGTCAACCGCTTGGATGGCTTTTAGTGTAGTGCGTAGAGCATCGGACTTCAGTTCAGTAGCCGATTTCATCAAACTTACAAAGTATACTTATCTAGCAAAGTATACTTTGAAGGGAGTAATCTTTTTTTTTTTCCCGAAATGCATTATTTCAAATAGAACTAACGACTGCATATATTTGATCATTAAAAGTATGCAGAATTATTATACTGAATTTATTACATTATCACAGCCAAAATGGCTGTGATAATGTAATAAATTCAGTATAATAAAAATAAGTAAATTTATCTTTAAATTGAAAATTTATCTCTCAAAGTATACTTTGCTAGATAAGTATACGTTGCCATGTTGGTGAAATAGTCTACAGAAATGTTTGGTTCACTGCCCACCTTAGGCATGAAAAAGTACTTCAATTTATGCACTGATCCATATCCACATTCTTAAATGGACAGTCTAAGTATTGCCTCTTAAAAACAATGTCTAATTCCCACAGATGGAGTTGCCTTTTTCTATAGAAACCAGAGCAAGTAAGCAGAGGCTCACGGATGCCCCCGGCTGTCGCCTGGACCGACGAACAAAAAACACGCAAATCTTATGGACAGACGGAAATAATAGAACTATCTACCCCTCGACATATTTTGGATGCCGGGGTTATAATGAGAGTACAGACAGACTGGTGGACATACAATATCACCACACACAGAATCTTTACCTTTTAGCCAACTACCTTCTCACCCTCACATATTCTTGGCTATCTACTTCGCCGAGTATGCACCACCCCCAACACCTCAACAAGACATAGATGGATAGGTGCATTAACCCTTTCAACACTACAGGTGTGTATTGTGGTATTGGCAAACAGTGTAGATCCAGATGAGACGGCTCGTGACGAGCCGTCTCATCAGGATCTGCACTTTTTGCAAATAATTTCATATTTTTGCGACCAAAGAACACCCCCTTTTCATAAATGGACTAGTCTGAAAATAATTTTGTGAAAATTTCATTGGTTGCAAAATTAACATATCGAAATCCACTCCAGTTATTTAGGGGTGAAAGGGTTACGTCCCGTCTATACGACCCACCTGTTGGGGGCTTTGGGGTAGACTGTAGAACTTCCCGCGGTCTCGTGTCGGCACCACAAACTCCTTCGCTCCCTGAAAGTCGTGGAAACATATATACTCAGAGCTCCAGATAAGGTGCGTTATTGGCATATTTTATCACTTATTTTATCACATTACACATTGATTATCAAAGGTGGGAGTACAAAATACTCGCAGAAATGCAAAAATACTGGAATAAAGTTGAAAATTTACTTAGTTGACCTGCAAAAAGCAAACAAGTGAAATTTTTTAATTTGTTTCATTTTTATCATTTGATCCCTATTTAATATTAAAGGAAGAATATCAATAATACATTTGAAATATGAGGGTATAATACTCTTTACATACAAAACTTATCTGGAGCTATGTATACTACTGGTTATAGCAAGTATTATATTTCATATACAGTCGAACCTCCCCAAACGGTCACCTCTCTACAACAACACCCTCTCTATAACAGCCACTATTTTATATCCTAAATGGATGATTTCCTCTGTATCTACTGAGCACGAAAATCGTCGTCTGCTGTTGCTTTGCATTCGTTCTCAATAAAAACATGTTTTGACAGCATTTTAGATTGTATAATGTTGCCAAAGCATGTTTTTGATGATAATTATCAAAGAAAATATATAAACAGCGGACGACACAATTTAATACAGCATTGACCTCCCTACAACAGCCACCTCTCTACAACAGCCATGTTTGCGTCTTCCCATGGGTGGCTGTTGTAGAGAGGTTGCACTGTAGTAACACATTTATGATTTTTTTAAAATAAGACAATCATCATGGAGTTAGCCAAGTAGGTCAAGGTCATTCGAATGATACAGGGAGGTTAGCCATCAATGAAGTTAGCTACTGATGAAGTTTGGTAAAGATTTGACAACTATATCAGTAGCCTATTTCACCAAAATTGCAAAGTATACTTATCTTGCTAAGTACAATTTGACGGAGAAATTTTCAATTCAAGGATAAATTAATTAATTATTATACTGAATTTATTACATTATCACAGCCAATTTGGCTGTGATAATGTAATAAATTCAGTATAATAATTCTGCATACTTTTAATCATCAAATATATGCAGTCGTTAGTTCTATATGAAATAATGCATTTCGGGAAAAATAAATTATTACTCCCTCAAAGTATACTTTGCTAGAAAAATATACTTTGCAATTTTGATGAAATCGGCTACTGGTAAAGTGTACAGCGAATATATGTTGAACTTTAGCAAACGAAAACGATTGGAAAACGTAGTGAACCAATGGTTTTGTACAACGATGTGCATAGAAACAAGTATCGTTCTTTTGTAGATCAAAACGACATTACACTGAGGGGAGTGTTTAGTGTTTAGCTAGTCGGGCCATTTTCAAAACACTCCCCTAAAATATACTGAGCGGCCTGTTTAGGAAATGGTTATAGACTCTCGATTAATCTACGCTGTTGGTTTATGTAATCAGGGTCCAGAGCATACTTTGCTAGATAAGTATACTTTGCAATTTTGATGAAATCAGCTACAGGTCTCCGGTCGGGATTCCAGTAAGGATGTACCCCGATCATTCACTGGTCAAACAAGTCGTAAGATACCTTTTCATAGTCAGCAGCCCATACTTATGGACAAGATGGTTGGTTTCATATGAATTCTCAAACCATTATATTCCTGTCTTACTGAGGGACAACATACCCCAGGTGTTTTTTTGAACAGGGTTGGTGTTTCAACATCCACAAAATCTGAAAGGCAAAATTGGAAATGGTTTAATAGTTCAAAAGGGTTATATAATTCAATAACACAGATTTTGCTAATTGTTGGGGTCAATATTCATACACATTCCCAATGCTAATGAATACTACAAAACAAAAGTGAAAAACGGAAAGCAGACCATCAGAGCAATGGGTGTGTGAAATATCAAGTAGATTCATGCAGGAAACAGACATTATAAGACACTTACCCAAGTTTCGAATGCACCAAAAATGTGAAGTTGACCATGGGCTTAGCAGGGGCATGATGATCCCTGATTTTTCACAGGGCGGTAGAGGACCATTAGAGCAATGCGTGTGTGAAATATCAAGCAGATCTGTGAAGGAAAACAGAAAGTATAAGGTATTTACCCGAGCGTTAAGGTTTTAAATGCACCAAGTATGTGGCCTTGACCCTGGGCTTAGCAGGGGCGGGACGATCGTGGATTTGTCACAGGGCAGTTCAGGACCGCTAAAGCAATGCGAGTGTGAAATATCAAGCAGATCCAATCAAGGAAACAGACATTACCGGTATACGACATTTACCCGAGCCTTAAGGTTTCGAACTCACCAAGTATGTGACCTTGACCCTGGGCTTAGCAGGAGCGGGATGATAGTGGATTTGTCGCAGGGCGGTAGAGGACCATTAGAGCAATGCATGTGTGAAATATCAAGCAGATCCGTGTAAGGAAACTATAAGACATTTACCCGGCCCATAAGGTTTCGGGACGTACATATGTAAGGACGCCGGTAACACTATATGCCCCCTCCCCCTTCACCATTCGGTGGCGTAGGCATAAAAAATTGTCACTGTTTGCTCACATGCTATTACATCAATGTTTTTACCATTTTGTTGTTCTGATAAAATTCATGTCATTTGTTGATAAAGAAATGAGCAGCAAAAATATGGTTTTATTATTATTAAATACAGTTTTCTCCAAATCCTGGTCATTACAATACATGCATGGTGTTCTTGATTTCAAAGCCACATTCACAAGAAACAGGAGCCCGTTTCACTAAACTTCGTACGACTAAAATGTTCGTAAGTGCACATTTGGGATCGTCTGGAAATTTCAATTGATGGATTTACATTTATTGAGCATAGGCTGCATATGCAGCCTATGCTCATTAAATGTAAATCCAACAATTGTTTACAAGAAAATTTTGTTAATGTGACATTTAAAGACTATCATAATTTTGTACTTACGAACATTTTAGTCGTAAGAAGTTTAGTGAAACGGCCCCCTGAACACTGGATAATAGGGAGGAGATATTTTGCCGTCCATGTACCGTGTTTGTTGGCTAGAAATTCTCTCATCTTCATGATGAACTTTGACCTTCGTCGTAGATTCCTCTGTATCTGATTGGTGCGAATATCCAAGTAACGATACTCCATCCGCAGGGCTTCATTGGCCTGTACAAATAGTGTGCTATTTGATGAGGAGCTTACACTGGTGACAAATTCCATAAGCCCCATTTCTCCAGTCAAAGACCCATTTGAGACACGCCATGCGAATTTGTACCTTCGGACATCTGCGTAATTTCATTAAATACGTTAATTTACAATATTTTTCATAAATGAAGTCAAAAGTCGGACAAAATTTTCAGAGTACATGCGGAATTATATACTCTGAAAATTTTGTCAACTTTTGACACCATTTACGGAAAACATTGTAAACTAGATTGGTCAGTAAGCGAGGCTTACGGAATACCCCCCGCGTGGGCCCAGGTACCCTTAAAATATGTACAAATTTCCAAGTGTGTGGGCTTGTGACCTTGACTCTGGGATTAGCGCGAGCGGCATGAATGTGAATTTGTCACAGGGTGGTAGAGGTCCATTGGAGCAATGAGTGTGTGAAATGTGAAGCAGATCCGAGCAAGGAAACAGAAGTTATAACCGATTTCTCTGATGTTAAGTTTTGTAAAGAGACTACCGTATAACCTCGAATTAACGCCCCCGGAGGCGTTACATTTTACAAAAGGGGGGGGGGGGGGGTGGGGGGGGGGGGGGGGGGGGGGGGCGTTTATTAGAAAAAAAAAAAAAGAAAAAAGTAAATTACCAAGGACCACCAATTTCAAACACAAATAAGGATTTAAAGATTATTTGTGTTTGAAATTGGCGGTCATTGGTATTTTTTATTTGGGGGGGGGGCGTTTATTGTTTATTAGCCAGTAAAAAAAAAGAAAAAAAAAAAAAGAAAAAAAAAAAAAATTGGCGGTCATTGGTAAAAATGGTCATTGGGGGGGGGGGGGGGGGGGGTGGGGGAGGGGGATGGGGAGGGGGGGGGGGCGTTTATTAGGAGGGGGGCGTAAAGTCGAGGATATACGGTATGTATGTGACGTTGACCTCGAGATGAGCGGGAATTTGTCACAGCATATGAAATATTAAGTATTTTCAATGAAAGAAATAGAAGTTATAACATATTTCTCTGATGTTAAGTTTTGTAAAGAGACTAAGTATGTGACCTTGACCTTGGGATCAGCGGGGGTTGGACAGTCATAGATTTGTCACAGCATGATAGTACAACCTTAGAGGAATGCACAAGTGAAATAATAAGAATTTTCAATGAAGGAAATAGAAGTTATAACTTATTTCTCTGATGTTAAGTTTTGTAAAGAGTATTTGACCTTCACATTGGGATCAGCGGGGGTTGGACGGTCATGGATTTGGCACAGCATGGTAGTAGAGCCTTACAGGAATGCATGTGTGAAATATTAAGCATTTTAGATGAAGGAAATAGAAGTTATAACAATATTTCTCTGATGTTAAGTTTTGTAAAGAGACTAAGTATTTGACCTTGACCTTGGTATCAGCGGGGGTTGGATGGTCGTGGATTTGGCACAGCATGGTAGTAGAGCCTTACAGGAATGCATTGTGTAAATATAAGCATTTTAGATGAAGGAAATAGAATGATTATAACAATATTTCTCAGATGTTAAGTTTTGTAAAGAGACTAAGTATTTGACCTTGACCTTGGTATCAGCGGGGGTTGGATGGTCGTGGATTTGGCACAGCATGGTAGTAGAGCCTTACAGGAATGCATGTGGGAAATATTAAGCATTTTAGATGAAGGAAATAGAGAAGATAACAATATTTCTCTGATGTTAAGTTTTGTAAAGAGACTAAGTATTTGACCTTGACCTTGGGATCTGCGGGGGTTGGACGGTCGTGGATTTGGCACAGCATGGTAGTAGAGCCTTACAGGAATGCATGTGTGAAATATTAAGCATTTTAGATGAAGGAAATAGAAGTTATAACAATATTTCTCTGATGTTAAGTTTAGGGACTAAGTATTTGACCTTGACCTTGGGATCTGCGGGGGTTGGACGGTCGTGGATTTGGCACAGCATGGTAGTAGAGCCTTACAGGAATGCATGTGTGAAATATCAAGCATTTTAGATGAAGGAAATAGAAGTTATAACAATATTTCTCTGATGTTAAGTTTACCCGGACGGATGGACGGACGGACGCACGGACAACCTGACTCCAGTATACCCCCCCACAACTCGTTGCGGGGGGTATAATGACTCCAGTATACCCCCCCACAACTCGTTGCGGGGGGGTATAATTATGTAAACATATTTCATGAAATTACGCAGATGTCTGAAGGTACAAAATCGCATGGCGTGTCTCAAATGGGTCTGTGACTGGAGAAATGGGGCTTATGGAATTTGTCTCCAGTGTAGCTCCTGATCAAATAGCACACTACTGTAGACGGATCATAATCTATATTACTTGTTAGAAGCATGATGGGTGTTTCATTGATGGAATGGCGAACAGTGCAGATCCTGATCAGACTGTGCGGATGAACAGGCTGATCTGGATCTACACTGGTCGCAAAACCCATAAGCCCCATTGCTTCAGTCACAACCACATATGTTGGAATAACCGGATTGATTATGACTGGAAAAATGGGGCTTATGGCATTTGTGTCAGGCAGGTGCATGGGGCCTGATACGGATTTTTACTGTTTTGGCCTGTGCTTCACTGACTGACTGTGCTTCACTGACTGAACTGTGAACAGAGAAGACCCTGATCAGTCATCAGACAGCACAGACTGATCGGAGTTCACACTGGTTGTAAAGACGATTAGCTAATTTCTCCAGTCACAGCCAAATATTGGTATGACAGTATCAGAGGTTGAGACAAATGCAGCTTGGGCACATGATTATGTGACAAAACGGGCTGCTTAAGTTTTTAACCACAACTGTCTAGATGCACAGATTACAGAATAAAGTATTCACAATTACTGCCATTGTTAGATGATATGAAGTTCCTATATAAAAATAGAAAACTATATTATGAAATATACAATTTTTCTCAGTGGAGATTTTCAAATAGATGCGAAGTTAGTCAATGGCATGTGTTACAGAAACGCATAGGATATGTCCAAATTTTCTGCTCTTTGTCGTGCGAAGTCATCTCTTTAACAGAATCTCAAACTTGTTTCCATTTCATATGAGATTTTATGAAACTTGTCAGTCATTGTATGCACCTCGCTAGAGGCTCGGTGCATAAATTGTGCTCGACTCATTTCATAAATCTTATATCAAATGGCAACTTGTTTGGGATCCTCTATATTATCTGTGATTTTCAATTACCTACCTGCTCATGTTTATTTCCGACAGAAAACGGTAGTTTTGGAACGGCGTTGTTTAACACCGTCATCCCCTCCACCTCCACTTCGATCATTCCAGTATCCATCTTCTACAACACCAAACTCATAGGTACATATACAAATGTGGCTGTGACTGCAGAAATGAGGCTTATCATTATATGGGATTTGTGACCAGTGTAGCTCCAGATGAAATCACAGGTGGAAGACTCGGACCTATGACACCAACAAAATGCCTATTAAAAAAATCCCATTACCCCACCCACTTGGTCTCGTACAGTACCATCTTCTATAGAAGAAATAGATGAAATAAAGGATGAAATAGCACACTCCTGCGTCCTAATAACAATATGTATTCCTTGTTAGAAGCATGACGGGTGCTTCATTGAATTCAGGGATCATTTTACAGGGTGAAGTGGGTGAAATTCTATCCCTAAATTGTCTGACTTCTCCCTATTTTGAGTTTTTTACTATATAAAAAAGAATTTTTTGAAAAAATGGTATATTTTCTAAATATTTAAGTGAAAACTTCTCCCTATTTTGAAGGGCTAGCTTGAATTTGATGGAATGGCAAACAGTGCTGACCCTGATCAGACTGTGGATGCACAGGCTGATCTGGATCTACACTGGTCACCAAATCTACAAGCCCCATTTCTCCAGTCATAGCCACAAATAGGTACCGCTAGTATACCTCATACTGCTGTAATATTATACCAATATTCACTGTAACATCAATGAGTATATAGCACTATCAAGGTAAATTTGTAAACAATTAAAGAAAGTGAGCAGGGCCGCCGCCTGGACCGACAAATAAAAAACAAAAATATTTAAAAAAAATTAATGCAAATTTCTAAGTAATTTGACCTTGAACTTGGAATGAGGGCCGCATGGGTGTGGTATGGAAGGAAGATATGGATGATGATAAAGAAGTACATAAAGTTTGAAGTCAGTCCGACTTACCATTGCAGAGACAATGGGTACCCGAAAACTTTAACGCAAATCCTACGGATGCATACCGGTATTTATAAGTAATTTGACCTTGGACATGAAGGCCGTATGGGTGTGGTATGAAATGAAAATATTGATGATGATAAGGAAGTATATGAAGTTTGAAGTCAATCCAACATACTGTTAATTATTTTCAGTGTTGAAAGAAGGGGCATAACTGCGGATGGAACAGTGGGACAGCAAATATTTTACATTTTACGCACTCCTGCACTTGATGGTTGGGATTTGGGATGTATACCGAGTATGAAGAGAATCGGCCAAAAACTGTAGAAGTAGTTCGCCGGACAAGAAAAAGAAATAATTTTCAGAATAAAAAAGGGGCATAACTGCGGATGGATCGGTGGGACAGCGAAAATATTTACGTTAGGTACTCCTGTACTTATGAAGAGTACGAAGAGAATCATGCAAAAACTGTAGAAGTAGTGCGCTGGACAAGCATAAAAAATATTTTCAGAGTCGAAAAAGGATGATAACTATGGATGTATCAGTGGGACAGCGAAAATGTTTGCGTTACACACTCCTGCACTTGATGGTAGGGTTGTATATTGAACATGAAGAAAATCAGCCAAAAACTGTAGAAGTAGTTCGCCGGACAAGGAAAATTGTCTACTAACAGATGGACCGCGTAAACACTATATGCCACCGACAACTATCGTTGCGGTGGCATAATAAATAAATTAGTAACCATCGATTGCAGAAAAAGTAGCATTCAAAAACTATTTTTCAGTAATATAAACATTCTATTACACACCACATTTTTACAAATGGGTTCAGAAATATGATGAACTTACTAGGTTTTCTTGCCCATCTTGTCGAAGTTTGACTGTCCCTTCCACGGCAATGACGCTCTCATATGCCAACTTGGACGCATCATCCATCAATGCTTTCTGCAACAATGATTTGCTTATAATTCCAGCACAAAATTATTTACACAATTCCCTAACATCTGTCCAAAATTTATATCCCAGTAAACTCCCACGCCAAACTACTTTCCGTAACCGTGAGGCGCAGTTAAAATAATTCTTAAGAAAACGCATTTTCTTGATGGAATTATAAGGAATGAATGGCCTTTTTGTGGAATTTATCGGGGATATAAACTTGGAAAAGTCGCGGGAATACTGGACGAAGGTAAAGGCCTTCCCAAGTATTCCCGCGACTTTTCCAAGTTTATACCCCGATAAATTCCACAAAAAGGCCATTCATTCCTATATTGGAACTGAGCATGGAATGCATTATCAATACCAGTGTTGACACATACTCTCTCCACAGGATAGGTCCATCACTCCCATGAGAATATTTGACAAATACCGTAATAAACCCAGACCTCCAGATAAGGTGTATATTGGCGTATTTTATGCACTTATTTTGGCAGAATACGCATTGATTATCAAAAGTGGGAGTACAAAATACTCAAGCAATGTGAAAATACACATTGATTTTCAAATTGAGTAGTGAAAATACAGTAATCAAGTTGAAAATTTACTTAGTTGAGCTGCAAACACTGTTTGCTTTTTTGCAACTCAAATAAGTGAATTTTTAAATGTGTTTTATTTTTCTTCTTCCCTATTTAATAAGGAAGAAAATTAATAATATATTTGTAAACGGTAAAATATGCATTGAATCTGAAATCTGGGGGTATAATACTCTTTAGATACAAAACTTATCTGGAGCCCTGTAACACTAAATAATCACATTTAATTGGGGAAACACATGAACATATATGGTTTGCCTACAACACTGAGCGTGTGTATAGAGTTAGCATGGCGGTACTGGTTTAATTACAACAACAATGTATTTGGATACAATTTGTTTTGGGAAACCCCTATTTAATAGGTGTCTCCCGAAGCAAACTGTGTCCGAATATTTAGGGTTATTACAGTAGTTCCCACGCTGTTATATGTTATTTTATGATCACGAGGTACTAACAACAACAACAAGTACTGAAACTTCCAGAATCCATCTGATTCAAAGTACGTATTCTTCTATATTGTCCTTATTACGTAACGGATTTTTATGAAATATGGCGCATCAAATGCGTCTTGTTAAGCTGCATTTGGTGGTCTCTGTATTTTTGTCCAAACTTCTGTCGTTTTTGCAAAGAAATTGATTCTTCGCAAAAACGACATAATCCTGTGCCGAACTCCCTGGACCACCAAATGCAGCTCATGAAGACGCGTTTGCTGCGCCATATTTCATCAAAATCCGTTGTATATTAAGGAAAATATCAAATAATACTTACTTTGGAGTGGGTAACGTTGTTGTTGTTGTTGTAACCACGTGATCATGCACCTTGAGTACAGTACAGCAAAAATATGTTAGGTACAGTACCCAACATATTTATTGCATTTTGGTATCCATTGTTGGAGATTTTAAATGGGTATTTACATGTACATTATTTAATTGCCGCACTACACAGCTTATCTGGAACTCTGAAACATACTACAATTGTGTTTCGAAGTTAAAATTTTACCTTGATCGGCCATATTAAGGCTTGAATTTCCAAACTTAATGAGAATTCTGAGTATGCCCTTAAAATTGGTAGTCAAAATCAAGCAGTTTGATTGGCCGAGGTTGAGCCTCGACAAATCAAATTTCTTGATTTTGAGTAAAAGCTTAACTACATGTCCAGTGTCAGTGTTATTTTTCACCCACATATTCAGAGATATAAGGCCCCATTCCCCCCTCTTTTTTCCAAAAAAAATTCCTCCCCAATACTCCTCATTTTTCCAAGTTTACTTGCTTATCATTTGTCAATATGATGCTAATTAATTTTCATGAAATAACAACTTTTAAATCATTGGCTCTAAAGAAGTAAATAAAAGAAGTTTCACTGTTTATTGATAATAAATGCCATTATGGCTTTCTGCTTGAAAAATCCCTATTGTCGAACTCGCATCACATTTTCCAACCTCTAAAAGGCACTGACCCACTTCCACCAAAAGTGATAAAAAACATTGAGCACGGCCGTGGCACTATTTTGGCTCTAGAACGGAGGAAACCCCTTTGAGGGTTTTGGTTGAATTCTTTTCTGGCGCTCAATACTGCCATCACAAGTCAAACTGCAGTATCTGTTAAACTGCAGTATCTGCACTATGATGCTATGCTGACCCTGTGCAATCATCCCAAGTCAAACTGCAGTATCTGTTAAACTGTAGTATCTGCACTATGATGCTATGCTGACCCTGTGCAATCATCCCCACCTGGGGATGATTGCACAGGGTCAGCATAGCATAGCATAGCATCATAGTGCAGATACTGCAGTTTAACAGATACTGCAGTTTGACTTGGGAGGGCAGAATAGTCCGCCGGGGCACTATTTTATTCACTGCTATGGGCCTGCTGAGTGATCTACATGTACTATACTAGCTACAATGATTCGCCTCCGATATGTTATCTACGGCTACAATTTGACCCAATCAAAAAATGTGAGCACAACGAAGTGCATACCCAAACCTGTTGATGTTCTGTCAAAATTTAGAACACTGTATATTTTATACCTTTAAACAAATAATCTTTGATGTAGAACTAGTAAATTGCCAAAAAATAATAGAACATGGAAATAATTTTCTTGTGGAAGCTATCTTGTCACTAGTTGTTGTTCAACATAACGAAAAGAATTTTTCAAATTTACAAGATATAATTCTGATTGCAAAAATCACTCTTCCATGCGTTACATTAAAGAGATGGGGTCAAATTGCTACCCCTTACGAGAGGGGTAGCAATTTTGTTTCTAGTACTATACCTGGTTGTCTGAGAAGACGAGTTGTACAATGCCATTCCAGTCCCTCAGGACCACAAATCGTCCACCCATTCGCCGGTACTGGACCCAGCCACATAGCCGCACCCGGGTACCGGTGTCTGATTCCCGTAGGCAACCGCACGTTGATGTTCTGTTTGTGTAACTGACAGCATCTACATTTTAAAGGTTTCATGGTTGTCAGAAAATATGTGAGTTTAATACAAGAGGGCCATGATGGCCCTAAGTCGCTCACCTCACTCCATGAACACCAGAGGAGAATGTGACATTGAGTTCATATGTGTTTTAAAAAAATTGTGCTATTTTTAGATGGCGGTCATCTTGGATTAAGCGATAACTCTCATTTGACCAAAAATGCTTCACTCAAGGATCTTAACTTACTATGAAGTTTGGCCAGCATCGGCCATGTGGTTCCTGAGAAAAAGACGTTCAAAATCTCGAATAAATGGACCTCTTGGCGGCCATCATGGATGACATAATCATCCGATTCCGACAAATATTGCACCAGCGCAATCGCCTCATCGATACCTTCAATTTGATAAATGACATGAGCATATTCAGTCAAAAATAAAATTTGACCCCACGGGCTACGCCCACTTTTGACCCCGGGGTCACCATTTTTACACCTTTGAAAGAGCATTCTACATCAATCATTCCTACCAAGTTTCGTCGAAATTCGAAAATATGTGAGTTTAATACAAGAGGGCCATGATGGCCCTAAGTCGCTCACCTCACTCCATGAACACCAGAGGAGAATGTGACATTGAGTTCATATGTGTTTTAAAAAAATTGTGCTATTTTTAGATGGCGGTCATCTTGGATTAAGCGATAACTCTCATTTGACCAAAAATGCTTCACTCAAGGATCTTAACTTACTATGAAGTTTGGCCAGCATCGGCCATGTGGTTCCTGAGAAAAAGACGTTCAAAATCTCGAATAAATGGACCTCTTGGCGGCCATCATGGATGACATAATCATCCGATTCCGACAAATATTGCACCAGCGCAATCGCCTCATCGATACCTTCAATTTGATAAATGACATGAGCATATTCAGTCAAAAATAAAATTTGACCCCACGGGCTACGCCCACTTTTGACCCCGGGGTCACCATTTTTACACCTTTGAAAGAGCATTCTACATCAATCATTCCTACCAAGTTTCGT
The DNA here is from genome assembly GCA_029237695.1 of Conchocele bisecta. NCBI lineage: Eukaryota > Metazoa > Mollusca > Bivalvia > Lucinida > Thyasiridae > Conchocele > Conchocele bisecta. The sequence continues at coordinate 64,597,994 of CM055277.1, forward strand.
CGAAATTCGGCTGGCGGTTCATGAAGAAGATTTTTTAAAAATTTGTGCTATTTTTAGATGGCGGCTATCTTGGATTAGCGAAGACCTCCGTTTTAACAAATCTGAAAAGGCTTCACCCATGGACCATAACTGTGAAGTTTGGCCACCATGGGCCATGCGGTTCGTGTGAAGAAGAATTTTGAAATCTCTAATAAAAGAATGACCTTTAGACCTTTCAGCGGACATCTTGGATGACAAGACCATCCAATTTTGACAAAAATGTACCAGAGCGATCGCCTCTTTGATACCTTCGATTTGATATAGACATGACCATATTCGGTCAAAAATAATTTTACCCCACGGGCCACGCCCACTTTTGACCCCGGGGTCACCATTCTAACAACTTTGAAAGAGCATTGTACATCGATCGTTCTTACCATGTTTCGTCGAAATCCGGCTGGCGGTTCAGAAGAATATTTTTTAAGAATTTGTGCTTTTTTTTAGACGGCGACCATCTTGGATTAGCGACGACCTCCGTTTTAACAAATCTGAAAAGGCTTCACTCATGGACCATAACTTTAAAGTTTGGCTACCATGGGCCAAGCGGTTCATGTGAAGAAGAATTTTGAAATCTCTAATAAAAGAACGACCTTTTGACCTTTCGGCGGCCATCTTGGCACTAGAGTGATCGCCTCGTTAATACCTTCGATTTGATATATAACATGACCATATTCAGTCAAAAATAAAATTTTACCCCAATTTGACCCCACGGGCCACGCCCATTTTTGACCTCAGGGTCACCATTTTAACAACTTTGAAAGAGCATTGTACATCGATTATTCATACAAAGTTTTGTCGAAATCAGGTTGGCGGTTCTTGAGGAGATTTTTGAAGAATTTGTGCTATTTTTAGACGGCAGCCATTTGGATTACGTAATGACGTCATTTTAACAATTTTGTAATCCCCCTACCTAAGGACCATGACCATGAAGTTTGGTGACTATAGGCCCAATGGTTACCGAGGAGAAGATGTTTGAAAATGTTCATGGACGACGGACACATTGCGGTAACAATAGCTCACGAGCTTCGCTCAGGTGAGCTAAAAAGAGAAATAGCCAGGGGTCGATACTAACAGCTGCCTGTTGGTCCGAGACCACCTGATATTAAATCCTTGAATGTAAGATATTCTGAGGGCTTAAAAAGTTAATGTCAACCCCTGATAGCATGTAAATATAGGCTAGAATTGTTGATTCTTGTTTGCCAATTTATTCCACAGGTAAAGACTAAAGCCGTATTTTACATATGTGGATGTGACTGTCTAAATGGGGCTTATGGCATCTGTGACCAGTGTACAGGGGCACCGGAAGCATCATAATATTGGTCCGGCAAATCTATTGGGTGCCCCCGATATTCTGAGACGGTTCAACTGAGTGGCAACAACATACACTTTTGATGAGAAAAATTGTAGAAAAACATTTACATTCCGTTTTTTTATACATGAATTACAAATATGTTAAAAGTATTGATCCGGCAGTGGCCGGACCTGTTCCGACGCCCCTGGTGTAGCACACTCTTATAAGCACAACAGGGATTCCGCTGGCAATCGCCACTTTTGCAATTGGCGATAAAAATAAACAATTGGCGATAAAAAATTACAATTTTCGGGAAAAAATCACAAAAAAAAAGTGGCGATTTTTTTATTTTCCCCAGCGGAATCCCTGGCACACTCAAATAAGCATTTCACAAAAACACTGGAGATAATTCACTGGATATTGAATGCATAGTCGCAACTTTTTCTTAGTTGACATGTGTTTGTGGGTTATGATGCCGAGTTGTTAAGAATCTGTTGAAAAATTAGCTTGTTACAACCGTCAAATGTGCTATGTAAATTAATTATTTTCAGTGTATTTCCGACTGCAGTAATGTACCTTTCTCTTCTCTATCTCGACTATACCGGAGGCTAGTATATACCTTACTGTGTGCATGAAGAATTGACAGAAAAACAACCTTTGTGCATTCTGGTAAGTGGAAAGTTTTTTGATGAAATTAGACATTCACGACTTGTAGTTGATACATTTTACCAAAAGACTCCAAAAAGTACAGATAGTGGTGTCAAATGACCCCTGTCATAAATTCCCTACAGGGAGCTCTGTACAGCACGTATCATCCGACCTCCGATACACGTCGGATCTACGAAGGATCTACGCGCATGCGCCGTGTCTGCCTTACGTCTTTCTCTAAAGCTCCTGATAAAACTCTAAAAAAAACAGTCATCTCAGGGTTTGTTTGACATATTGTTAATTGGTTTGTGGTATTTTTGTTACAGATTAGTGTATCCACTCAAAAAATGATCAGATTCCTCACCCGTTTTTCGGAAAACATTGCCTGATTACATAGTGTGAATTTTTTTTTTTTTTCTCATAGTGTGACGTCATAGCCGCCATATTTGACACAGAAATTTGTGTAGGTTGTAAACAGGTTGTTCCAGTACCCAGACAACGCAAATATGTTGCCAGGTATCATTTGTAGCTTGGTCTTGTTGTCCACAATCACATCCGTGCTTAAACCACACAGATGTCCTGCTGAGCATTGGTCTAGTCAGATTGGAAATGACCCATTTGCATTGTTGTCTCCCCTGGCCAGCTCAAAACATAAACAAATGGTAAACAAACTTACACAGCTGTACAACTCTCCTCATCGGCCATCCAACATGAGCTGTGCCTACCTGAGTGTTTTGCTGGTGACCCTATCCCATGACATAGAGTTAAACCCAGGACCCAGGCCACCCAAATTCCCATGTGGCTCTTGCAACAGGGCAGTGAAATACAATGTTAGTGATGGTATTCAGTGATGGTTGTAATACATGGTACCATCGAGTTTGCTCAGGAATGTCCAAAGAAACATACAAAATACATGTACATCACGATAGTTATTCGTGGGCATGTCTGAACTGCGGATTGCCGAACTATAGTTCCAGTTATTTTGATATCACACCACTTTCCTCTTCAAGCAGATTTAGTGTGCTGGATGACTCTGACCACCCGGAACCTGTTCTGACTTCGACACCAATCAAATCTAAGAATAAATTCCAGTCAAAACCTAAAAACAGAGGTCGCAAAATTAAAGTCATGAACGTGAATTTCAGATCAATAGTGAACAAAGTCGGTGATTTCAAGGCCCTAATAGACACTGATAAGCCTGACATACTCATTGGCACAGAAATCCTGGCTCGCCATGATATTAAAAGCAGTGAATTCCTACCTGACGGCTATACCCTACATAGGGAGGACAGAGGTCCTGGTAAGAAACGTAGTGGTGGAGTTTTCATCCTTGTAAGTGACCAACTTATATGCTCCCACCAGCCCAAATTCACTACCAATTGTGAAATCACCTGGGTCAAGCTAGAGATTATGGGTACACAACCACTACATATAGCTGCCTATTATCGGCCCATGAACAAGATGAAACTAGTTTAGAGGAACTCAGGAAATCCCTTGAGATGGTGAAGAAAGAAAAGGGGTCCATATGGCTCATTGGGGATCTAAATTTTTCCTAAATTCTCATGGATAATGGCATTCCAGCTATCACCCCAAACTGTCAATACATAAATATTTACCAGACCTTTATTGACATTGTAAATGATTTTGGCCTCTACCAGACCGTAAACGAACCTACAAGGTTTAATACTATACTGGACTTATTTCTAACAACTAACGAGACACTCGTAGAAAAAGTCTATACAATTCCCGGAGTTAGTGACCACTCTATAGTCTGTGTGGAAGTTAACCTGAAACCCCGCCTGTTAAAATCAAAGCCCCGTAAGGTTCATATTTACAGGAAAGCCAACTGGGAGCTACTTAAGAGCAACATGGAAAATTATTTCTAATTTTAGTTTTTATTATTCATACTCACCTGAATGGTTGCAAACTGATAGGTTGCTATGAAATCGTCCTAATAATAAAAATCTGCCTACTCTAATCACTCAAATAACCCACCATAGACCATTCCGCTCTACCCACAGCCAATTGGCTAGTCCGCTATTTAAACTCCTCCTATTATTGTTAGGTATACAGCTTCAAAAGTTAATCATTTCCATATGGAAATGAAACTGCTAGATAAAAATAGCCTGAAGTATACTAAGTAGGGAGAAGATAAAACCATCAAGCGGGGACGGGAGGAGGGTCTACCTTACCATTCAGGTGAGTATGAATAATAAAAACTAAAATTAGAAATAATTTTCCATTTTTATGTCTTCAAACTAACCTGAATGGTTGCAAGAATTCGTAGTGATGGTGGGAGGTATTCTCACTACTCATACTCGACCGGAATGGTAAGGCAGATTAAAAACCCTCGAAAGAGACAAAATATAAAATGGGCGTAGGTAAAACTTGGTGTTACATATAATGTAATAACAAAGACTCACCCTAGAAGCCTAGGAGCGCCCAATCCGGACCCCCTTATCAAGCGATAGTAGGTGAGGGATGGTTGACGACAATCACCACCACGCTAGTCATGTAGCCTGAGACGGAAACTGCGACAGGCTACCCTTGGAAACCCGACGAAGAATGCTCATGGTATAGCTGTGCTGATAGACGAGACCTGGACGGATGCTGTCGTCTGGCACTCACATACAACAAACTCAACCGAGATTAATACAAAGTCTGAACTTTCTATGGCGAAAAACAACTCGTCCATATCGAGAATGCATTATGAAACGTCCTAAGCACTAAGATCAGCCTAATCAGTAAGTGCTAAGGCGTAAAGCTGGCCATAACAGGCCAAACCATATACATACAAAATCAAGTACGTAAGTTATGACACAATAACATTGTGACCATTTGAACTACATTGTTCGTTAGACAATTAGACCAAAAATTTGATAATTGACCGGTAAAACTAACTTTTAGCAACACCGATGCAACAACTGATTAGGTTGCCTTACCCTAATCCAACCTGTACACATAAAAAACTTATGGGCCAGCGTGATGAAAAGTGGAACCCTTCATCACCAAAGTCACCCGTACATGATCAAAAGCAAGTGAAGCTCATCCGGAGGTGAACCACACTTCCCAACCCCCATTACTCGACTGGAACTGTAATGATAAAACCGAAAAATCGGGTTATCAGAAAGAGAACCAGTCGAGCACAAACAGGTAGATCCAAACAGCCTCTAAAGTAATGCTACAGGCTGACTAACCCACAACTTCACCCGCTGCCACTAACGGACCCAGTTGCAGCACATCACCTGCCTGTTCAGAAAGTGATCGGAGATAAAACTTAGAAAAAGTATTATAATTCTTCCAAGTTGCCGCTCGCATGACTTTCCTGACGGAAACGCCCGAGCGAAAAGCCCACGAGGTAGAAACTGCCCGTACCTCGTGCGGCTTAGGTCTAAATTTCACCGCTGCAGAGCCACTTACTGAAGTGTAAGCTCTAGTAATGGCTCTACCTATCCAGCGAGAGATAGTAGATTTTGATACCTCCCGCTGGCCTAACGTCGGAATAAAGAAACGCTTACGGTTGGACCGAATGTTCTTAGTTTTCCGGATATAGTGTTTGACCGCACGGACTGGACAGAGAGTGCGATCAACCGCTGCTGACAGACGGGACGGAGGGAGGCCCGGAACCAGAATAGGTTCCAGATCATGAGACGAGGGATTGTGTGTCTTAGGAAGGAAACCCGGTTCATAGGAGAAAGAAACGGAGTTCCTGCCCACAGACATGTGCTGATCGGCCATCCAGAAAGCATGGAGCTCACCTCTACGCTTAGCAGTAGCAAAGGCCAGAAGAAAAGCGGTTTTAATGGAACAATTCAACAAAGTGGCTGAAGCCATAGGTTCATATGGGCTCTTGGATAACGACCACAAAACGCAAGACAGATTCCACCTGGGCGTGGAAGACCGCGACACAAAACGCGCTCTAGCAAAATGTGCAATCATGGCCGACAATTTGATGTCAGTGCCCAGAAATTTCGCTGCGCCATTAGAAAACCGAAGCACGCTGGACAGAGCCGCTCTATACCCACGGATGGCCGAAACAGATAATTTCCTAGTATGAAAAAGAAACAAAAGAAACTCACCTATCTCACCTATAGTGGGATTGAGTGGATCAACCGACTGTTGATGACCCCAATCCACCCAGGCTCTCCACTTAGCGTCATACAACTTAGTGGTGGAAGGGCGTTGAGACTGAGCGATAACCTTGGCAGCGTCTTCTGAAAAACCATCGCGTCTGACGGCCTGCCTGATAACCGCCACGCGTGAAGGTTTAGCATCCGCACATTGGAGTGAAGGGTCTTCCCTGCATGCTGAGACAGAAGATCCTGACTGACCGGTAGAACTACGGGGTGTTCTGTCAGCAGTTCCAACAGCATGACAAACCAGCTCCTGGTCGGCCAACACGGGGCCACCAGCGTGATCAGAGACTGATCGTCTCGAATCTTCCGTAAGACTCGGGGCAACATCACGAACGGTGGAAATGCATACCCGTCCAGATTGGTCCACGACAAGGACATTGCGTCTACCGCCAATGCCCGATGGTCGGGAACCGGTGACACATACAGAGGCAACCGGTTGTTGAGTCTTGTCGCAAACAAATCCACGAAAGGAGCTCCCCATCTGGACAAGATCGCACTGGACACCGACGGACGCAGGGCCCACTCTGTCAGAACAGGGGAGGACTGCCGGGACAGATAATCCGCTAACACATTCTTGCGTCCCGCTATGTGCCGGGCTCGCAAGGAGATGTGTCTGGCGTGACACCACAGCAGCATCTCCCGCGTCAATAGACACAGTCGGATTGAGTGTGTCCCACCTTGCTTGTTGATGTAAGCAACCACTGTCGTGTTGTCGGTCGAAACCAGCACCACCTGTCCGATCAGAACGGATTCCGCCGCTGTCAATCCTCGGAATACTGCCAAGAGCTCTAACATGTTGATGTGTTCCTGAGCTTCCATCACCGACCATAGACCCGACAAACACAGACCGAGGGGTTCCAGATAAGCCCCCCACCCTGTGCCCGACGCATCTGTGGACAGAAAACGAGTCGAAGGAAGGTAACACCATGGGAACTCCCTGTAGGAACCTGTCCTCCACTGCCCACCATCTCAATAGGCGTTTGAAGACGGTGACCAGAGGTAAAACCCGATCCAAAGGATCGCGGTGCGGCCTCCACAGCCCGAGTAAGTAAAACTGGAGAGGCCGCAGATGTAACCTTCCCAGCACCACATACTCCGCAGCTGCTCCCAGAACGCCCAGGAGTGACAGAAACTGCCGGGCAGACAGAGATACCCTGTCCAGTACCTGGAAAACTTTGGTCAAAATGCCTCGCACCCTGTCCAACGGAACCCTGATGACCGAACGATCGGTCAAGAAGTTCATTCCCACATAAGAAAAATCCTGTGTGGGAACCAACTCCGACTTCTCGAGATTGGGAATGAGACCTAGCCGAATAACTAACCCCCAAACCACCGCCAGATTCCGTTTGAGCGAATGAACGCATTGATGGTGAATCAACCAGTCGTCCAGATACTGGAGCAGAGAGACCCCCAGACGCCTGGCCTCCGCTGCCACCGTCTCCATGAGTATTGTAAACACACGAGGAGCAGTCGTCAACCCGAACGGTAGCACTCGGAACTGAAACACCCTGTTCTCGGAGACAAACCTGAGAAACTTCCGAGAGCACCTGCGGATGGGCACGTGGAAGTACGCGTCCTGCAAATCTATGGAAACGGCCCAGTCTCCCGGACAAATGGCGCTGCGGATAGACTGAGACGTCTCCATCTTGAAATGTTCCGATAGGACAAATTCGTTCAGAACAGACAAGTCCAGGATAGGACGTAGGCCCCCGTTCCTCTTCGGGACTACAAAAAGACGACTGTAGAACCCCGGAGAAGACACGCCCTGAACCTCCTCGATAGCTCTCTTCTCCAAGAGAGAAGCTACCTCTCTGGAGAGGGCCTCCCTCTTGACCAAATCCCTGTAGGGAGTCCATAGGGGAGGACCCCTTCGCAAGGGGGGTGGACCGTTCAAAAACGGAATGGAGTAACCCTGGCGGATTACATCCCGTACCCAATTGGATCGAGTTATCCTCTCCCACTGGAGAGGAAATAACGCGATCCTGCCTCCTACAGGAGCGGAGACAATTGACATGGGCTGGTCCTCCCCAAACGAAACGGCCCCCGTTGGCCTATCTGGTCCTCCTCCGAGGCCTGCGGCCGGAGAAACCACTCCTACCTCGACCCCGAGCAGACGCAACACCCCTGGGAACTGACCCCACAGGAGGTTGAAAGTACGGAGCCGCTGACTGAACCCTCGGACCCGTCGCTGAAGGTATAGACCCACGGTTCAAAAACCGAGAAGACCCAGTGTTCCTACCCCACTTAGCCTGAGAAGGACCACGACCCACTGAAGATGCTTGCCTCTTGCGAGCGCCGCTCTGGTTGGATCGTGACCAACCCCTGGTCATGAACAAACGCTCCCTGGCCGAAAAATCATCCTTGGCCGCACGTTCACACCTGCCTCCAAACAAGGAATCAGAGGTGATCGGAGCTGACCTGAGCAAGTCTCTGGCAGAACCAGTCAAAACAGAAGATCGTTCTAGCACAGCATCTCTCCTGGACAAAAGAATGTCCGTAGAAGCAGCTAAAGAAGTGCTAAGAATGTGCTTCGAAGCACGAGCCGCCGACTGCAGCACCGCGTTCAGAGAAGACGAATCATCCTGATTGATCGCCTCCTTAGCTGCCCCCAAACATAGATCAATATGTGAGGCCATCGCCACAATAGAACGAAGTTTAGAATCAGCAGAGTCCCATGCCTTAACAAATTGCAAACCAGGACTCGGAACAGCCGATACCCCAATCGCCGAAGCGTCCTTATCCAAAAAGGGAGGTCTCAAAGGCCAAGCCGAATCATGAGGCGAATAGAATTTCGATCCCTGTGAGAGATTCAAAAACTTAGGCACCCGGGAACCCGCAGTCGCCAACTCCTTGCCCAATGCACCCTCAATCTCCTTAGCCAGAAGCCCTACCGTAGGAGAGAAAGGGAGCCTAGGTAAAACTTTCGTATCCACCACCGAATCAACCTCATACAAGGAATGAACCCGAGGGGGAGGAGGAGGTAGAGGTGGACACACATCTGCAGGAAGCAGAGTGTAAACCGCATTGATAGCATCCAAAAGAGAAGGTGGAAGCGAATCCAACTCCCCCTCTACATCAGAGTCTTGACCACAGTTACCCTCCATAGGGGTGCCATCTAGAACCAAGGGAAGCGAACCATCTAGATCGTACAACTTCCCCTGTAAGCCCTCCCCCAGAGTAGTTGACTGCCCAAAAGGCACCGACTGGCAGTCATCTACCACTACACGTGGAAGGCTAACCCCGGGAGGATCCACTGGCACAGCCACCTGTTGTGGAGACGCAGACAAACCCACTAAGTTCTGGGACTTTGTCAGAGCCCCCAGAACCTTAGCCATCTGATCTAACAGAACTGTACTACTCGAAGATGTCCTATGCGACCGTCTCCTACGACGAACAGGAGAACGAGATCTAGACGAAACAGTACCAAACCCTGAGAAAGACCTCGAAGAAGAGGAAGAACCAGAGCTAAACTCCGTACCAGAACTCGAAGAGCTAACCCAATCCCGACCCTTACGACGAGATCGACTCCTCGACTTACGTGTATACGTCGAACTAAGACCAACGGAAGACACAGAACGTCTTCCTACCGGAAGCAGCCGACTGTTCAGAGAAGAAGGTATCTGAAGGAGAGTCTGGTGCCCGGTGTCCGTTACTTGCCCGGTGCCCGGTGGTTGCACGTTGCCCGGTGGCAGAACGTTGCCCGGCAGCTGCCCGGTGCCCGGTGGTTGCCCGGTGCCCGGTGAGCGATGCCCGGTGCCCGGTGACCGTTGCCCGGTGCCCGGTCCCTGATGACCGGTGCCCGGTTGATGACCGATGCCCGGTGCTTGACCGGTGCCCGGTGCCCGGTGCCCGGTGCCCGGTGCCCGGTGCCTCTACTGAGAGAGGCTGGGTCAGTTTCGAACCGGGTGATATAGTATCAAGAACCGGCCGAATCAACCCTGTGATAGGTATAGCTCTATGGGAACCGGGTGATATGTGATCAGGCACCGGACCCAGCAGCCCGGTATCCCCTGTATGGATGACCGGCCTATCACTTGAGGAAAGTTTCGAAGTCAGAGAACCTGACCGAACTTCCTCAACATAACCAGGTCCCCCCGATGGAGGGATCCCCTCTGACACAACCTCCGAAACCTCGGACGGTTCCACTGCTCCCAAGAGCTGAGACGCGGACACAGACTTCTTCGGACGTGAGGAATGGGACCTACGAGACCCAGCCTTGCCCCACGTCGAATCCGTCCAACGGACAGACAAATCACATGGCCTCTCTTTGCAACACCCGCAACAGGAAAAGCACCTGTCCGTATGGGTATCCCAAAGAGAAGTCATGTGTCCACACGCAGCGCGTGATTCGGCGGGATGCTAACAACAAGTATTGTATAACAAAACCTGATAGAAGAAACGCAAAAACGCTACAAAAATGTGTCACGGGAGCGAATCCACTAGGGACGAACCCGTTAGGGTACAAATCGCGTACACGCGAAAATACGTGACACAAAGTAAAACACCGTGAAAAACCCCAAAAAATGCAATGGAGAATAATCACGTAACACACAAGAGTGATAATAATATGTATTGAACGAAATATAATGACAATTACGGCACAATACACGGCAGAAATTCAAAATAAGCACGAAATAAAGAGAGAGACAAATATACCTGCACTCTTGATAGCGTCCTAAAATAATAGGAGGAGTTTAAATAGCGGACTAGCCAATTGGCTGTGGGTAGAGCGGAATGGTCTATGGTGGGTTATTTGAGTGATTAGAGTAGGCAGATTTTTATTATTAGGACGATTTCATAGCAACCTATCAGTTTGCAACCATTCAGGTTAGTTTGAAGACATAAAAATGGAATCCTTCAAAAATAGTTTCTTAGAAAACTGTGAAGGTAAGTCAGTCCAGTTATTATGGGACGAATTCACCCAAGAACTGGAAAGACAAATACACCAATGTGTCCCTACAAAGATGATCAAAGGTAAGTCGTCCCTCCCCTGGATAACGCAAAGTATCAGACGTACTATACGTAAACGCAACAAGCTCTACTGCCGGCACAAACAGACAGGAAGCCAATCAGATAGAGATAAGTATCTCACTTACAGACACCTTGTTCGCCAAAAGATTAAGACTGCATATGATCAATATCTCGAGGACCTAATTGGTGACAACAACGACGACCACACACAGGTAAATTCTAAAAAACTATTCTCATTCCTCAAAAACTCCAGACAGGATAATCAAGGTATCGCCCCACTCAGATCAGATGACAAATTGGTAACTGACACAACCGCAAAGGCAAATGTTCTAAATTCTCAATTCCAGTCCGTTTTCACTCCCAAGTCACCCCTCAGCCTGTCACAACTATGCCAGGTAAGTATACAAAATCATATAGACGACTCCAACATGGATACTACAAGATCACCCTCAACATATGTAAACATGAACTCTGTCATGCCGGACATCAATATATCTACTAACGGTATTCTTAAACTTTTAAAGGGACTCAACACAACCAAGGCTGCAGGACCAGACACAATTAGACCACTTGTACTTCGGGAGCTGCGTGAGCAGATTGCACCAGTCCTTAAGGTAATCTACACCTTATCAATTAAAACAGGACAAGTACCAACAGACTGGACCTCTGCAAACGTAGCACCGTTGTACAAGAAAGGTGACAAATCAACAGCAGCGAACTACCGCCCAATATCACTTACTTGCATATTGTGTAAGGTCCTGGAGCATGTGGTTGCTTCCAATGTAGTCAGACATATGGATTCAAATGGCCTGATGTACGATCTGCAGCACGGATTCAGAGAGCGTAGGTCCTGCGAGACTCAGCTAGCCATGTTAGTGGAAGATCTAGCCAAAAATACCAGCATAGGTAAGCAAACAGATCTTGTGCTCCTTGATTTTAGCAAGGCATTTGACATGGTGTCCCACGAGAAATTGCTCTACAAACTACACAAATATGGTGTTCGAGGATATACACTTTCATGGATACGAGCATTTCTGAGTGGTCGACAGCAGACAGTTGTACTAGAAGGCGAGAGATCAGACCATAACCAGTCACCTCGGGCGTACCTCAGGGTTCCGTCCTTGGTCCCATATTATTTCTGGTTTACATTAACGATCTGCCCGAAAGTATAATCTCACAAGTACGGCTCTTCGCGGACGATACAGCGGCATATTTGACCCTAAATGACAAACCTACGGACAATATGACATTACAGGCCGACCTGGACACTATGCAAGACTGGTCCATTCGATGGGATATGAGTTTTAATCCCTCGAAGTGCCAGGTCATACAGGTCACAAAGGCTCGAACCCCATATCCTAGCATTTACAGACTTCACGGACAAGTGCTTCAATCAGTCAGCAGTGCTCGCTATCTTGGCGTTGACCTTTCCAGTAGTTGCTCGTGGAACACACATGTCAATCGAATTACTGGAAATGCCAATCGCACATTGGGATTCCTGAGAAGGAACATTAAGACAAACAATCCTAAAATCAGGGAGCACGCCTATAAAGCCCTTGTCCGTCCCCAAGTTGAGTATGCCAGTGCCGTTTGGGACCCCCACACCCAATGTAATATTAACCAACTTGAAATGGTTCAAAGGCGATCAGCCAGGTGGGTCCTGAACGACTACTCGAGCTACTCCAGCGTCACTACAATGCTTGACGGGTTAGGGTGGAGGTCTCTGGAGCAGCGCAGGTCGGATGCTCGTCTGTGTCTCTTTTATAAAATTGTCAATGGTCTCGTGGCCGTACCAATGCCAGCATATATTCAGCACCCTACTAGGCTCTCTCGATACTGCCACTCAGTGAGCTACCGACAAATTCATACTGGAGCAAACTATTACAAATATTCATTTTTTCCTTTGGCCATAGTACAGTGGAACGCACTACCTCAGGATGTCGCACTAACCCAAGATTTGGAGAAATTCAAACTTGCGGTTAGTCGCATCGACCATCTCAAACCCTAAATCCTGGAATGATGTTTTTAACCTGATTTTATCTTCAATTTCACACATATTTTAACATGCTATCACTTTACTCCAATTGTCTTATACTTTTAACTTCTCTGTTTCTATAAACTAGACACAGGCAGCGCAAATGCTCAAAATTACCCGCGAGGGTGTGCAGCATAATACAGAGATAGATAGATAGGATATTGGTAAACAAACTAGTATAGCAACACAAGTAATGCACATGTGTGCTCACTACATACCGTTCTTGTATGCAGTTGAAATATATTTGACGTGATCCTTTGCATGTAATACAGATCTTCGTTGCACTGATAAACTATTCAATAGGCTGAGACACCTTCTAAAGGACATATTTTCAGGAATTATGTTTTTATTGCATCATGGGCGCAGACATATTTGTTGTTGTTGTTGTAATTGTTGTTTGTCTGAATTTGAGCAGTCGCTGATTTTTTCGGCTCAACATTTTTACAGCCACACAGGTGGTGAGCGTCTTACACCGACGTTGGATACATGTAAATAACGGTGAATATAGAGAGTACCCTTTAGGCAATAACACGGTTGACCCATACAGATCTGGTAATACCAAAAAGTGTAATGTGGTTTGCTATGTATGCACCGTGACGACCGGCATGCCAGTTCAGAGTCAATCGGACAGTCACAACCTGTTTTTATTGTGGATGACAAAAGGAGTACTGCTAAGAGAAAAACTACAGCAACATGCTGGTAGACCAGTTTCTAAGAACAGCAGCAAAAGCAAAGTGATGGCTGACATCCCTATGCCACCCACCACGCCTCGCGATGATATAGAGAATAGTAGGTTATAGTGCCGTGAATGGGAAAAAATATCTGGCAAGGCTTAGGAAACGGGATGGGCGAGGCTCTGCCGAGCACATCCCGTTTCCGAGCCGCGCCAGATATTTTTCCCATTCACGGCACTAACCTACTATTCTATTTATCCCGTCAACACCTACAAATGGCTGTAAAATGCAAAAATAGTATTGACTGGATATCAAAAATGTTTCACGGCACTGTGTTTCACGGCACATACGCACTGTGTTGACGGGATAAATATCTATAGGCAATGAACGAAACACGTGTATCGCCTGATTGACGAGAATGAGAGACAATTGGCAATAGGCCAAGCTGAGTTAACCATCTATTTTCCATTTTTATCATCAAAAACACGCTTTGACAGCACTTTAGAATAATTTACAACATGCTTTGACAGCACTTCAGAATCATTTTATCATCAAAAACACGCTTTGACTGCTGCACTTTATAATAATTTACAACATGCTTTGACAGCACTTCATAATCATTTGAATTGTCCATTGGAAATTATTCTGAAGTGCTATAAAACGATGTTTTTATTGAGAAATAAGGCAAGATATAAAAGCAACAGCAGACGACAAGTGTTGTGAGTAGCGGTCTAAGGGTTAACTTGACATCACGGCTGGAAAAAAGTACTCATCTCACCAACCAACACATTTCCATAAGCTCGTGTGTGCCTGCGGGCGTGATTGCGTGTGTGTGTTGACGGCTGGGATGGCGGTTAAAACCTCATTTAGTTGTTTGAACAGCTTTCCACCTTTTCAGCATATTTTATAATTACGTGCACAATATATATAGCCATGTGCTCAGACTGAAAAGGTCGGCAGAATAATCACTATAACCATCACCACCAACCCAACCAGCGTGCATGGCAGCATATATTACCGAAATTTGTACTTGCAATCAGGCAGTATGATTGGCCAAGACTGAGCAGCTTAGTCTCGAATAATCAAACTTCCAGATTTTCAGCACGAGAACGAAAGTTCGCCCGGTATGTGGGAAACGGCCAACTGTATGCTGTCGCAGGATGTACCGCTGTCGCAGGATGTACCGAGACCAGTAGACTAATATTGGTGATTCCGGTGACCTTGTACCGTGATAACTCTATAGCAATGCGAATACTCATTGACAAAGGTATGTGCATGTATTCTATGTCTATGGTATGTGATAGCCAATGACATGGCATACACATGGAATGTATTTATTACCGAATATATTCGCCAAATTGCAACATTGTTCGTTCTCATATTAATTGTTTTCCCGGGGCACAAGTCCATGGACCCAACTAGCGGACTCCCTCTTGGGCCGTAATTATGATGAATACTCCGATATCGTCCCACAGATGATCATTGTCAAAAATGTGGAATTCTGGGAGTACGAAACAGTACCTATTCCGGGCTAGTCGGTAGAGCATTTAATTTTTGTATCGTGGGTCGCGGACGTGTACGCACTTTTCTCGCCCTGTGACAGTTATTGCCAAGTGCGAAACCACATGTGACAATTAGTGGTCACAATAACAAACTACAGTGCAACCTCTCTACAACAGCCACCCATGGGAAGACGCAAAACTGGCTGTTGTAGAGAGGTGGCTGTTGTAGGGAGGT
>CM055277.1:64618524-64701879 GCA_029237695.1 Conchocele bisecta
ACAGAAAATATAACCTGTTTATGTAGAGCATGCAAATAATATAATAAAATGTTTGGCACAGACATACCTTTCCTGCAGCATCTATTTTATCTATCTCCCTGTCATAATAATAACAATCAATGCCGTTGTCCTGAGAATTTACTCCTTGTTGCTAAGCTCCACCAGGACTGGTTTACGGTCACATTATTCATTGACTGGTTCCTGTTAATGCCACTTTATATTCTCGCGTTCACGATTTATGCACGAGATCGCAAGAACGCGAGGAAAAATCGCAAGGTCAGATCGCGAGAACACAGGGCGAGAATGCGAGGCATTCAGTTGCCCATATCTGTATATATGACATCTTCAATTGAGCTCGTTAATATGTACTTAAAATGTATATTCTTGACAAGTGTCACTACAACGGCTAAGCGTTAACTAGTATGAACATCCATTTCGATCTGAAAACATTGACGTTCCTAAAAATATAACACAATTTACTAAATAGCTTTAACAGAGTAGGTTTCGCACCGTCTATCGAGAACAAAACAAACTATTTCAGTACAGCGTTTTTTTTTCTAAATACTTTACCGCAAAGCTCAATTGAATTATGTTATATTTGCAGTGGGCAGCTAGCCATCCGCCGCAATCAGCATCGCGAGCGAAATCGCCAGTTGCCACATAATCCGGAAGGTATCGCAGCAGCTGACATACACAGCAATTCCACGGGCATAAACATCATGCGGCTGCTTGATTCCAATCCATTCATAGTGTTGCTCGCTGTCTTAATCAATCTGTCAGAATGCAAGTCGACACAGTTCTACGTGCGCAACGCTGTCACCAATCCCGCCCACCTGTGGCTCAACGGGAAGGTCCCCTACACGTTCGCGAGCGACATCGACGCGTACAGGAAGGTTCATGTGCTCGCCGCCATGAAGCAAATGATGCTCAGCGTGTACAGTTCCGGAAATCCCTGCGTCTTATTCGTGCCTAGAACTACAGAAACAGACTACGTAGAAATTAACTTCACTTCCCTTGTAACCGGAGGAGGAAGTGTCGGACGCGTGGGCGGTAAACAGGGCATACAGATACAATCCAAAGTGACACAGAACCTTATCATTCAAGACCTCATGTTTGCGCTGGGCGTGTTCCCCGAGGTCGCCCGACCCGACAGAGATAACGTCCTAACTATAGTCGCAACCAACCTTGATACTGCTATGCATCAGAGTTTTCAAATCAGGCCAAACACAGAAACATTTCGACAACCATTCGACTACGACACTGTGGTCATGTACGGCCCATACGTAGGTGCCATTGATGCGTCCATGCCTACAATTAAAGCCAACTTCGACGGTTTCGTTTTCGGACAGACGGTGTCACTGAGCTCTGGCGACGTGAACCTGGTACAGCACATCTACAAATGTCCATTAGATGCCAGCCATCGAGTCGACATATTGGGAACTCTCACGTTCGAATGCCACTTTCATTTCGACTTCTGCGGCCTTACCCAGGATACGAGCGATGATTTCGATTGGGTAATCCACGAAGGAGCTACGATGACGGCCGGTACAGGCCCCAACGCCGACTACAGTAGCGGATCGGGATCCTATGCCTTGGCGGATGCAAGGAACCACCACACCGGTGTGGCTCGACTCAATAGCCCTAATTACCCTGCCGGCCAGTACTGTGTCGTTCTCTTCGTCTATTTATACGGAAGTGACGTTGGCCTGTTGCGTGTGATTCAAAGTGACGTCACAGGAGATACACCAATCATCGGCGTGCTAAAGACTCCTGAAAACCACTGGTACCACGGATCATGGACCATCAAAGCACCAAGCTCGTTTAGCCTAAAGATAGAGGCGCACATGGGCAATGGGGACAGAGGCGACATCGCTATCGATGACGTGTACATCTACAGGGGACAGTGTATCGATTGGTGGTAAACAATACAGCTTCAGTAAAATAAGTGTACATCTACAGAGGACAGTGTACCGATTGGTGTTAAACGATACCGCTTCAGTAAAATAAATTTAAAAAAAAATCGAGTCCATTACATCTATTTATCCACCATGCAGTAGTGTATGGAAAATACATGTACCATATAAGTGTAACGGTAGTTGAATGATTCGACTATGATATATAGTTCCCCATATTGACGACTTCAATCAGAGACATTCAAACCCTATCCTGTAGATATGCATAACGTATATATAATAGTTCTTGAATTACTCCCTTTATATAATACATGTACATGTATAAGCAAGCCTATCTTTTAACGACAAGACTCCTCGGTTGTTAGGCTCTTTGATTGGTGTGTATGCTAGACCGTTTAGGGATACTTATTCTCATCGTTTCTACGCTGCGCTGAGATGAAAATAAATAACCAAATGCGGCGTAGAAATGAAAAACGGAATATGAGTTATACTATCGTTTCCACGTGGCGAAGAGCTGAAGAGACGAAATGGTGAGGCTTTATTGGCATTTTTATTCTATGAGTCATTCCGTGCATTCAGTTTATATGTTGTTGTTTTGCGTATTTATTTGCTTAGATTTGGATGACCGTATACCGCTAGTCACAGTGCGAACCACTGTGTCTGTTAATGTCGCTGTTATTACCGCTGTAGCTGTACAAAGACATATTTTGCATTGTTATTAGCCGATCTATTTATAGACCGGTTATATATTGGTTATCCATTGGTTTGTGAAAAAGTTTGTAACCACACTTTTCTCCTATATTCTGTAATCTACAAACGCGAAATTTGTTGTATCACTTCCAAATTACATCAACTCGAAAAAAATTCATTTTTGGCCATTATCTCTGTTGAAAACTTTAAATATAGCGAAATAACACAATTTGGCTATAAATAAACGTTTTCACTACAAGAGTTCGGTAAACTAAAGTTAGGCGGTTTGCAAGTTTGCAATTTGGCTATAAATAAACACGGTAAACTAAAGTTATGCGGTTTGCCTTCTAGTCCAGGGGCAATTGTAGGTATATATATAAGATTCCGGCACCTCGTGTTAATTTATGGCACCCGGTGTTTTTATAAACTTGAATTCAATGTATAAGGTTTCCAAAAAATCCGCGTGCCATTTTTTAAACCAAGTTGAAGGTCATTTCAAGGTCATTGAATTTTATGCTTGACGGAAGTCGAAAATTGCCAATATATGAGCCAATAGGTCATGGTCCTTAACTTGGAAATTGGTGTAAGTTGTTAAAAAACATTTCTGATGGATATATTAAAGAATTTACGTAAACTACACTAATATTCAGTATATAATTATCATATTTTCAAGATGGCCGCCAAAAATAGGGTATTTATGAGATTTCGGTTGACTTTCTACATATTTGTGTAATGCTAAGCGCCTTCACCTATATTCAAAGGTTAATTCTTTCAACTGGAATAATATTGTTTACATTTGACTACCATAACTATTGCTATGATCAGATATTAATGATAGCTAAATATAACTGGGAGAATTTGGTTGAGGAGGAAATGAACACTTCTCTAACTTTTCCCTGAGATTCCGTAACTACTAAAATGTGGACATATATTGAACCCTGATTTGATCGGCTAATAACATCATGCTCTGTATGACTTTTCATCTTAAATGATTGAAATATGTATGAGCTGTGCGGTCTCACATGGTTATCACAGATGGAAACCGACCCAAATGCAGGATGCATTTTTGGATATATAATGTATATATACGAACAGCCAAAACAGGCAAATTTCGCCTCGACTCAGGTATTATTGTCATTATAACATTCTTATTAATCCATTGACTTTGATGAGATAAAGATAATTGAAGGTGGGACATTTTGTAGAATACGTGACTGTTGGTCGTTGCCTGATTGTGCCAGGTAGTCCCCCAAACACTTCTGAATAGTTGTGAAGAAAAAAAAAGAGATTGGCAAGATAAAGTTGTAAAAAGAAAGCTAGAATAAAAAAATATAATACCAGAACCTGCGCGTGCATTCGGGTCGATTCCCCTCTGTGGTTATAATGTTTCTAAGTATTATTAGATATATCAGTTCAGAACTCCAGATACGTTTTGTATCTAAAGAGTATTATACCCCCAGATGTCAAATTCAATGTGTATTTACTTTTAAAAATGTCTTATTGATTTCTTATTACATATGTAACAAAGGATAAAAACATAAAACAAATTTAAAATTCACTTATTTGAGCTACAAACACTGTTTGCTTTTTGCAGCTCAACGAAGTAAATTTTCAAATTTATTACATTATTTTCACTTCTCAATTTGAAAATCAATGCGTATTTTCACATTGCTTGAGTATTTTGTACTCCCACTTTTGATAATTAATGAATATTCTGCTAAACTAAGTGCATACAATACACCAATACGCACCTTATCTGGATCTGTGTCCGTTTCAGAAACCATGATGCGATTGTGTCTATTGCTGTGCGTCGGAGTCTACTGTGTGACGGCATTGACGGTTAGATCACGTGACAATCTACGCTTGAAACGAAATAGTTTATCCGACGCTGAGCGACTTTGGCCATACGGACGAATACCATTTGTGTTCGATCCATCCGTAGACGCCTACATGAAAATCGAGATCATGGCTGCTATGCAGGAAATTGAGATGAGTTCATACAGTCACAGTTCCCATTGTGTCATGTTTGTCCCGCGTCAGAGTGAAACGGACTATATACACATCTCGTGGACGAGCTCCGATCATGCAACGACCAATATCGGGCGGGTGGGCGGTCGGCAGCCGCTAACTGTGAACAGCGCCGGCGACAGGGGTCATAACAGCAACCTGGAGATGCTACTCTTCATACTGGGCGTCTTCCCCGAAGTGGAGCGGTCTGACCGAGACACGTATCTGAATGTAATGTTAAGTAATATAGCTCAACCTCACGAATTCCAGAAGCTGCCGGGGACCACAACCCAATTCTTCGGCCTGCCGTTCGACTACAAATCCGTGCTGATGTACAACCCGTACATAGCGGCAATCGACCATTCCAAACCAACGACCTCCGCTAAGATCCGTAACCAGGTGATGGGCCAAAGTCTGTCGCTTAGCACCGGAGACGTGAGTCTCGTGCAGAACATGTATTCATGCAACATAGACACATCGAACATAGTTAACATCCTAGGCACCAGTCTTCCGCTCGAATGTCACTTTCATACAGACTTCTGCACATTGACGAACGACAATGCGGACGACTTTGATTGGGTCATCAAGGAGGGACCCACGGCTACCGTCGGTACGGGTCCATTCGCCGACCACAGCAGCGGCTCGGGGAGCTACGCCCTGGCGGAAGCGAGGAACCACCACGGCCAGGTGGCGAGCCTGGTATCACCAACTTTCCCGCCCGGTGAGTACTGCTTCCGGCTCAGTTTATATATCTTCGGCACAGATGTAGGATCGTTCAATATATTTGCGAGCCATTCCGCGGGTCAGGTGGTGGTGATGAACCAGGTGGGCAGTTTGGCGCACAACAACTGGCACCATACGTCGGGGACGATCAACAGTAAGACAGAATTCGTCTTAAAGATTGAGGCGACAATTGGGAGCGGAGACAAGGGAGACATCGCTATCGACGACGCTTATGTGTATAAGGGAAAATGTATTACATGGTATTAACATGCAATACAACATTGATACTGGCATACAATGTAGTTATTTCAATCCATGTAAGCACGTGATTACAGTACAAGAACAATATAAATATAATATATTATGCTATTACTTCATAACTTTTAGTTGACAATTTATGATTAAGATGTAGACCTCACATTGACGAGCTGACTACTTTGAATATAATAATCAATATAATAAAGAGTACATTACTAGTACCACAAGCGGCCAGGACCATCTTTTCAAGTGCTTCAATAGACTTTCACCTACTACGTCAAGTATATAATAGTTAAACATAAGGTACATACGATTCAAATAGGTACCACCTATCACCTATTCGAATGGGCAATATCACCTACTTTATTGATATCTGAATTATTCAACACCAAATGATGATACCACCCATTCGAATGAGTGATATCACATATTCGAATGGGTGATATCATGCATTCGAATAGGTTATATCACCAATTTGTTTAATGGACTACAGTGGACGTTTATGTAGAGTCGATGCTATCACTAATTCGATATGGTAACATTGCTCATTCGAATTGGTGATAACACAGATTCAAAGCGAAAGGGTGATATTATCAATTCAAATAGTGATACCACCTAAAGTACCGAAAGTACTACATAAATGCTCCAATTGCATAATATTTCCGACGGAAATGATACACAATTCCTATCATCTAGCAACCAGTAGCATGTATTCGGGTACATTTCATGGGTTTGCACAAATGTGTCGTCACTACAAGATACATGATATTCTCAGTGTAACGGTATAATCAACTACATGTATGTTGGACAATATAAGCTTTATTAATAGTGTATATATAGCTCTGCAAATATCGCATCCTAATTGCAAAAGCAGCCATGTTGATGGCCATCTTCAACGTCATTGCGACAATGATTTAAATATATTCATAATGGCCGTTAAACACCATTAAAGGTAAATTACCACTCAGTAGGCACAAACTGTTCTTATAACATGTATCATAAACATCATCTGAGACATTTTCTGGCAAAATAAGCATTAATTCACCATTACCCCACATTTTGATTGGCATTCTTATACATTTTATATCAGACGTACATTTCCACACTGATATCAGGGGCGATTTAAGCGTGTTTCCTTAAAATGTTAACAGACTATTACTATTTATTATCTGTATTTATTTTTTGATGTGCCATGATCATACTTTATAATCTGTCGAAAATATTATTTTTTTCGGGTGACGCATTTAATTAGTATAAATACTAAAAAAATATCAAGCCTTATTTTCATATGAAAATAGCCTGATACCACCGTGAGTCACTATCATTAAACTAAATATTGCTAAATGATTATATCTGTACAGCGGGCACTCGCAATTTTTAGAACTGGTGGAATAGTAACACAATTATACACTTATTTAATTCCTATACAGAACATGTTGTGCCTACTGAGTGGGCATGTACCTTTAAAAAAACAAAAAACAAACACAACTTCTAACTCCTAATTAGGAGATGCTAACTCCTAATTAGGAGATAAATATATTTTAACATTGGCACAAGGACGCTTAAATTCCATACAAATCTGAATAGATTTGCGGCCATATTGAAAATATAATTCTCCCTTAATTTCATACCGAACTGGTATGGATACATGTAACATGTAGGCCTACACATGCAATGCTGTTTATAACAGCTCCATGGTGAAAGTAATGTATTATGTGTTTAAACTTTATGCATGTTTGTAATCAGTCATAACAACACACTATCAGCAGAATAACATGTTGTACGACAGTCTTATTTCGGCAGCCATTTTGAAAAATATTAATTGCCACTTGCTGTTCACGGTAATTAAAGATGTATTGTAGATCATTTAAAAATGATATTGGTGAATTAATTATATAACACATTAGCCGGTTAATATTGATGCCACCATTTGTTCATCCAGCGGGTTATCATGGTTATTGATGAGGCATTTATTGACCAACCCTCGGTACAATAGGCAACCTAGACGTGACGTCACCAATCTATAAATATCTCGCGGTAAATTCCCAACCGGAGGCTGCAGCTAAACAGATCGTGAGTTCCACATTCATTTGTGGCTGTGCAATAATCCTTTCACTGACAGCATGGCGAAAACGCTGGAAAAACTTCTTGGGGATTATGTGATTCGCCAAAACGGCGAGAAAGTGCCGATAAATTCTCTTTGCGGGAAGGATCGTGTTTTGGGGATCTATTTTTCCGCGGAGTGGTGTCCCCCATGCAAGGGGTTCACTCCAAAATTAATTGATTTTTACAACAAAATTAAATTGAATGGTAAATTAGAAATTGTGTTCGTGAGTTGGGACAAAGATGAAACGTCGTATCAAGAGTATTTTTCCACGATGCCATGGTTGTCATTGCCATTTGGGGAAGAAAAGAAGGTATTTTTTTTTGTGGCTGTGATTGGAGAAATGGGGGTTATGGGATTTGTGACCAGTAGCCTATTTCACCAACATTGCAAAGTATACTTTTCTAGCAAAGTATACTTTGAGGGAGTAATCATTTATTTTTCCCAAAATGCATTATTTCATATAGAACTAACTACCAACTGCATATATTTGATGATTAAAAGTATGCAGAATTATTATACTGAATTTATTACATTATCACAGCCAAATTGTGTAATAAATTCAGTATAATAAAAATTAATAAATTTATCCTTAAATTGAAAATTTCTCCCTCAAAGTATACTTTGCTACTAGAAAAGCATACATTGCAATGTTGGTTAAATGGGATACAGTAATGCAGTATAGCCCCTGATTAAATAGCACACTCCTGTAGCCTGATAATGATCTATAATGCATCAGTCAATGTAAGTCCCCGCACCCCCCCTCCGGGGGAATAGCGGGGCTTATATTTTCGCTGCTGTGAAAGCCCCGGTAAAAGCCCCGCACTGCGGGGCATCATGAAATGTTAAGCCCCGGGGTATGCCCAGGTAAAGCCCGGTTAAAACCCCGGTAAAGCCCCCGGGGTGTGTCCCGGCCCATTTGTAAAAGCCCCGGTAAAGTCCCCGCACTGCGGGGCATCATGAAAGGTAAAAGCCCCGGTGTATGCCCCGGTAAAGCCCCGCCCCTCCCCCGGAGGGGGGGTGCGGGGATTCACATTGACTGATGCATAATTGCTTGTTAGAATTATTTACAAGAGTTTCATTGATGTACTGGTGAGTAATGCAGATCCTCCCTGGACTGTGCTGATGCACATGTTGATCTGGATCTACACTGGTCGCCAAACATATAAGCACCTTTTCTCCAGTCACATTTATGTTGTGGGCATGGACTGACATGTAGGCTGTATGCTATTCTGGTGAAGCTGGTGTCCATCCAAAAGTAACATATTGTTGGACTTCTGGCTCTGCTCACTTGGGCTGGAGCAGGGACCAATATATACATACATCTTTCAAAGCTCCAGATAAGCTTTGTGTCTGAAGAGTATTGTACGTACCCCCTGATTTCAAATTAAATGAGTATTTTATTTTCACAAATGGATTATTGATTGTCCTCATCAATAAATAGGGAACACATGCAGGGCTGTAGCCAGAGGTAAAAATCTACCGAGGCAAATCTTATGAAACGTGTATCCAGTGGGAGCGTGTATAGCGCGACCCGCATCGTAAACCAAAAAATTGGCAAAATTTCTAAAAAAGCCTAATCGTGGCTACGGCCTTATATATTACCAGCATTTGGGCGGGGGGTGTCCTATTTTCCCGAGTATGCTCGGGGGTCCGGGGGCATGCCCTCCGGAATAAATTTGAAATCTAGATGTCCGGAAATGCGGCATATGACTTGTTCAAAGCAGTTTATATCTATTTAAACTCTGTGGCACAGGTTGAAGTAACGGAACGAGGTCTATAAATACATTAAATATGCTTGAACAAAAAAAGATTTCGCTTTTTTCCCCCCGTTTGTTGATGTTTTTAGGTATGGAGTCTATATGGAGGGAGTAAAAAAAAATGTTTAGCTTATTTTTTTCCCCGTTTATTGATGTTTTTAGGCATATTTAATGTATTTATAGGCCTCGGTCCGTTACTTCAACCTAATTGCTCTGTGGCTAAACGTCGTGGGGGGGGGGGGGGGGGGGGGTTGCAACCCGAGAACGCCCCCTCCAGATCCGCTCCTGACTTATACACTGCATATTTTTACATGGCTGTGAAAATTTATACTCCCACTGTTGATAATCAATGTGTATTCAGCTAAAATAAGTGCGTAAAATACGCCAATACGCATCTTGAGCCCTGCATCTTTAGTCTCAGACTGGAGCCACAAAATAATTGTACAGTACTTGGTCTACAGAAGTATGTATGGTCCCTGTACAGTACCATAGGCGTCGCCAGGAATTAACCAGGGGGGTTCAGGCCTGTACGCAGGAATTAATTTACTAGGGGGGTGCGTTAATAGCAGCGTTGTCGACGGCGCGAAGGGCTAAACATTGTTTTTTTTGCACATTCACGGACAGACCTCGGCAGATTAACCATTTCACCCCTAAATAACTGAAATAGATTTTGATATGTTAATTTTGCAACCCATTCCAATCATCACAAAATGATTTTCAGACCAGTTCATTTATGAACATGAGGTGTTTTTGTTCTCAAAATTATGAAAATTACTTGCAAAAAGTGCAGATCCTGATGAGACGGCTCGTCACGAGCCGGCTCATCTGGATCTACACTTTTTGCCAATACCACTATACAGGCCTGTGGTGTTGAACGGGTTAAGGGGGGTGCGTAATCACCCGTCGACAGACGCCGACCGTGACAGTCAAAAGCTGAAGGCGGGGAGAGCATAAATTAGAGGGGTATTCTCTTTCGTTAGTTGGGGGGAGGGGCGGGGATTTTTATTGTTTTTGCGTGCAATTTCTGTCGTTCTAATTCATTTTTGAGCTATTATTTCCGATAATCATACTTTCACCCAAAGGTTAAAACTGTAAAAGTGCTTCATTCGCAACCACCGTACCCTCCGTGGTGACCCTATGAGTACGCCACGCCTTCATGACATTTGGTTAGGTATTCATACTTGTCATTGCAGAGACGTAACTCTGCAAAAACTCAACTGTCAGGAATTGCTGTTATGTCTCTGCAAATATCATATATGTGTAGAGCTCCAGTTAAGGTGCGTAATTTGGAGGTAAATTTCTTATTTCTCCATCAAAAATGGCAAGTTGGGAGTGCTTTAGAATCGTCTCAAATTACGCACCTTAACTCATTGCATGCTAGCAGCGAAAATATCCGCCAAACGAATTACGAGTACCCGGTATATGTTTTATTTCTCTCTTGTAAATATGTCTTGAAATTTCATTAGTATTGAGTCCTCAGGACTCAATTCTAATGAAATTCCAAGACATACATGTATTCATGATATTTACGGGGAGAAATACAAGAAAATATGATGAATTCTTGTCCGCTAGTTTTGAACTATTTATAGACCACAAGTTTCCCAGCATGCAAAGAGTTGGAGCGCTGGATGTGGCTTTGACTGGAGAAATGGGTTGTGCAACCCGCGTAGATCCAGATCAGCCTGTGCATTTGCACAGTCTGATCCGGAGCTACACTGTTCGCCATTCTATCAATGAAACAACCGTCATGCTTCTAACAAGCAGTATATACAGATCGTTGTCAGGCTACAGGAGTGTCCTATAGTCTGTTTCACGAAAGCTGCCCAAATTTTACGGCTATATAAACAATTCAAAAACAAGATTTCTTTTGATAATATTAAATTAAAGGAAAAATAAAGAATGTGCCTTCTTTTTATTTCGTGAAATTTGGTCAAATATTGATTTTATTGCGAAAACAAAATTTCCCCATGTTAAATCCCCATAGACATCTTACGTGAAGATGTCTATGGGGATTTAACATGGGGAATTTTTTTTTAGAATTTCAGAAATACTTGACCGATTATTAAAATTTAACTTTTGTGTTCTTAGTTAGATCATTTCCAAGCTATCTAGCTATATATGCAGGTTTCGGAGTCAATTTAAAAAATATATAGTTTTTGACTCTTCCCACAAGTCCTCTACCTCTTTTCCCCCCATGTTAAATTCCCATAGAGAAATAAATTTTTCGTAATAAAACCAATATTTGACCAAATTTCACGAAATAAAAAGAAGTCTCATTCTTAAATTTTGCTTTAATTTAATATTATCGAAAAAAATATTGTTTTTGCATTGTTTATATAGCCGTAAAATTTGGACAGGATTCGTGAAACAGACAGTAGTTGACCAGTAGCCGATTTCATCAAACTTACAAAGTATACTTATCTATTATCTAGCAAAGTATACTTTGAGGGAGCAATCATTTATTTTTCCTGAAATGCATCATTTCATATAGAACTAACAACTGCATATATTTGATGATTAAAAGTATGCAGAATTATTATACTGAATGTATTACATTATCACAGCCAAATTGGCTGTGATAATGTAATAAATTCAGTATAATAAAAATTGATAAATTTATCCTAAAATTGAAGATTTCTCCCACAAAGTATACTTTGCTAGGAAAGTATACTTTGCAATGTTGGTGAAATAGGCTACAGGGGCCCGTTTCACTAAACTTCGTATGACTAAAATGTTCGTAAGTGCAAAATTATGATAGTCTGTAGATTTCACATTAGCAATGTTGTCTTGTAAACAATTATTGGATTTACATTTATTGAGCATATACTACATATGCAGCCTATGCTCAATAAATGTAAATCCATCAATTGACCTTTCCAGACAATTCTAAATTTGCACTTACAAACATTTTAGTCGTACAAAGTTTAGTGAAACTGTCCCCAGGACGGCAGGGGCCACACTGGTCACAAATCCCATAAGCCTAATTATCAGGTAACCTGTCCTGTATTGACCGAATGCGTACTGACTGATAACATATTGTTGTATCAGGCATTGACCTGATACAAACATCCGGGTTAAAACAAAGTGAAAACTGACATTCCATTGGTCGGATGACGTCATATGACGTTACCGAATGACATCACTGTAATGACGCAACGTAAACAAGTCCGCGTTCCTGTCCATATATAACGACGTCATCTGGTCATTTTCGAGCATAAAATGTTACCTGATAAATAGAATACCAGGCTAGTGTATTTTGATATCAAGTTTATCAGGCTCGGCTCGGAGACGGTAGGAATATCTCGGCAAGCCTCGGAATTTCTACGCGTTTCCTAGCCTTGCCTGATAAACTTGAAATCAAAAGATACCAGTTTGGTATTCTCTATTTATCCAGACACGGCCACAATTGATGCATCAAAAGCGTTATGTTTCAGGTAATCAATTTCCATGGTTTTAAAGGTACCGTACATGTGCCCACTCAGTAGGCACAAAATGTTCTTTATAGGAAATAAATAAGTGTATAATTGTGTCACTATTCCAGCAGTTCTAAAAATTACAAGTGCCCGCCGTACAGATAATATTTGAGATATAATAATTTAGTAATAATTATTTTACTGAAAGTGACGTGCGGTGGTATCAAGCTATTTTCATATGCAAATGAGGCATGATATTTTTAGCTCACCTGAGGGAAGCTCATTTGAGCTATTGTTACCGCAATGTGTCTGTCATCGTCGTCGTCCGTGAACATTTTCAAACGTCTTCTCCTCGGTATCCATTGGGCCTATAGTCACTAAAACTTCATGGTCATGGTCCTTAGGTAGGGGGATTACAAAATTGTTAAAATGTCGTCATTACATAATCCAAGATGGCTGCCGTCTAAAAATAGCACAAATTCTTCAAAAATCTTCTTCTCAAGAACCGCCGACCGGATTTCGACAAAACTGTATAGGAATAAAAGATGTACAATGCTCGTTCAACTGTGTTAAAATGGTGACCCCAGGGTCAAAAATGGGCGTGGCCCGTGGGGTCAAATTTTATTTTTGACCGAATATGATCATGTCATATATCAAATCGAAGGTACATGTATCAACGAGGCGATCACTCTGGTGCATTTTTTGTCGAAATCGGATGGTTATGTCATCCAAGACGGCCGCCGAAAGATCAAAAGGTCGTTCTTTTATTAGAGATTTCAAAATTCTTCTTCACATGAACCGCTTGGCCCATGGTAACCAAACTTAAAAGTTATGGTCCATGGGTGAAGCCTTTTCAGATTTGTTAAAATGGAGGTCATCGCTAATCCAAGAAAGCCGCTGTCTAAAAATAGCATAAATTCTTAAAAAATCTTCTTCTCATGAACCGCCAGTCGGATTTTGACAAAACTTGGTAGGAATGATCGATGTACAATGCTCTTTCAAAGTTGTTAAAATGGTGACCCCGTGGTCAAAAATGGGCGTGGCCCGTGGGGTCAAATTTTATTTTTCACCGAATATGGTCAGGTCTGTATCAAATCGAAGGTATCAAAGAGGCGATCGGTCTGGTACATTTTTTGTCGAAATTGGATGGTCATTTCATCCAAGATGGCCGCCAAAAGGTCGTTCTTTTATTAGAGATTTCAAAATTCTTCTTCACACAAACCGCTTGGCCCATGCTGGCGAAACTTCACAGTTATGGTCCATGGGTGAAGCCTTTTCAGATTTGTTAAAACGGAGGTCGTCGCTAATCCAAGATGGCCGCGTCTAAAAGTAGCACAAATTCTTAAAAAATCTTCTCATAAACCGGTGTTAAAATGGTGACCCCGGGGTCAAAAATGGGCGTGGCCCGTGGGTCAAATTTTATTTTTTACCAAATATGCTCATGTCATATATCAAATTGAAGGTATCGATGAGGCGATTGCTCTGTTGCAATATTTGTCTGAATCGGATTATTATGTCATCCATGATGGCCTCCAAAAGGTCCATTTATTCAAGATTTTGAACGTCTTTTTCTCAGGAACCACATGGCCGATGCTGGCCAAACTTCATAGTAAGTTAAGGTCCTTGGTTGAAGCATTTTCAGATTTGGTAAAATGAGAGTCATCGCTTAATCCAAGATGACCGCCATCTAAAAATAGCACAATTTTTTTAAAACACATGAACTCAATGTCACATTCTCCTCTGGTGTTCATGGAATCAGGAGAGCGAATTAGGGCCAAATATCAAATTAAAGCAAAATTTAAGAATGAGCCTTCTTTTTATTTCGTGAAATTTTGTCAAATATTGATTTTATTGCGGAAACCAATTTTCTCTTGTTTAATTATTTATACCGGTGTAGCAGGCCACTTTCCCCCCCCAGTCAGAAATCCCCCCGGGGGGGATTCTGGGCCGGCCCGAAATCCCCCCCGGGGGGATTTCCAACTAGTCAACTTTCCCCCCCGCCAGTCAGAAATCCCCCCCCCCCCCATATTTTTTTCAAACAATGGTAGGTTAAATGCTAAATTAGCAACTAATATGAGATTGAAGTATTTGAAGTAAAGAATTGGCGGCTAGATAAAGAAAAAAATAATCAGTTTTCCGGGGGGGGGGGGGAGTTTTGGGCCGGCACCCGAAATCCACCCCCCCCATAATTTTTTTTCAACGCTGACTGGTTTAAATAATGCTGAAATTAGCAGTTAATCGATACATTAAGCAAAACTAAAAAATGTGATTGAAGTATTTTGATGTATTGTATGACAGAATATAAATATATATAAATTATGAGTTTCCATGGGGGGGGGTGGGGGGGGGGACTTTGGGCCGGCCCCGCAAATCCCCCCCCCCCCCATAATTTATTTTTTTTCATTCGCGGTACTAAGGTTTAAATAATGCCAGAATTAAGCCAGGTTGAAATAAGCAACTAACATGATATTGAAATTATTTGAAGTAGGTAAATGATCGGATTTAATAAAATATAGATAAATATCAGTTTGAGGGGGGGGGGGGGGGGGGGGGGGGAAAGGGGGGGGGGGGGGGGAGGGGGGGGGGGTGGGGGGGGGGGGGGGGGGGGGGGGGGGGGGGGGCATTTTAGGGGGGGGCCGGGGGGAGGGGGGGGGGGGGGGGGGGGGGGAAAGTTTAGGCCGGCCCAAATCCCCCCCCCCATATTTTTTTTTTCAACAATGACTGGTTAAATAATGCTGACTTAGCAGGTTTTAATCGCTACAATCAGCAACTAACATGTGAATTGAACGGTATTTTGATTGTATAGTATGACAATATATATATATAAATATGAGTTTTTCAATGTGTGGGGGGGGGGAACACTTTGGGGGGCCGGCCACCCGAAATCCTCCCCCCCCCCCCATATTATTTTTGTTTCAACATTGACAGGTTTATTAAATTGCCCTGAATTTGCAAGGTTGAAATTAGCAACTAACAGGATACTGAAAGTGATGATTGATATATAATTATAAATTTCAAATTGACGGGGGTGGGGGGGAACTTTTAGGCCGGGCCCGAAATCCCCCCCCCCCCCAAAAATTTTTCTTTATTCACAACGCACACAAGTTTAAATAATGCTGAACTTAGCAGGTTAAAGTGCTACAAAAAAAAAATTTAAAAGCAACTAATATGGAGATTGAAGTATTTGAAGTAATGTATGGCGGGTATATAATTTAGACAAAATATCAGTTGGTAGGGGGGGGGATTTTGGGCCTTGGGCCCGGAAATCCCCCCCCCCCCACCCATCCCAACCCCCTTCCCCCCCCCCCTCCATATTTTTTTTCAACGCTGACGGGTTTATATATAATAATGCTGAATTTGCAGGTTGAAATTAGCAACTAACAGGATACTGAAGTATGATTGATATATATATAAATTTCGTGAGGGGGGTGGGGGGGGGGACTTTAGGCCGGCCCCGAAATCCCCCCCCCCCATATTTTTCTTTCAACGCTCACAAGTTAAATAATGCTGAATTAGCAGGTTAAAATGCTAAATTAAGCAACTAATATGAGATTGAAGTATTTGAAGTAAGTATGGCGGCTATATATAGACAATATCAGTTGGAGGGGGGGGGGAGTTTGGGCGGCCGAAATCCCCCCCCCCCCCCCCCACCCCCCCCCCCTCATATTTTTTTTTTCAACACTGACGGGTTTATATATAATGCTGAATTAGCAGGTTAATTGCTAAATGTATGACGGATATATATATATAAATTTCTGTGGGGGGGGGGGGGGACTTTGGGCCGGCCCCGAAATCCCCCCCACCCACCCCCATATTTTTGTTTCAACATTGACAGGTTAAATGCTGAATTTGCAGGTTGAAATTAGCAACTAACAGGATTACTGAAGTATGATTGATATATATATATTATTTCTGAGGGGGGGGGGGGGGGGGGGGGGGGGGGGGGGGGGGGGGGGGGGGGGGGGGGGGGGGTGGGGGGGGGGGGGGGAGGGGGGGACTTTACCCATTTCCGGCCGTCCCGAAATCCCCCCCCCCCCCCCCCCCCCATATTTTTCTTTCAACGCTCACAAGTTAAATAATGCTGAATTAGCAGGTTAAATGCTAAATTAGCAACTAATATGAGATTGAGGTTTATTTGAAGTAAGTATGGCGGCTATATATAGACAAAATATCAGTTGGAGGGGAGGGGGGGGAGTTTGGGCCGGCCCAAAATCCCCCCCGCTCATATTTTTTTTCAACGCTGACGGGTTTATATATAATAATGCTGAATTAGCAGGTTAATTGCTAAATTAGCAACTAACATGAGATTGAAGTATTTGATGTATGTATGACGGATATACATGTATATATAAATTTCTGTGGGGGGGGGGGGGGGGACTTTGGGCCGGCCCGAAATCCATATTTTTGTTTCAACATGACAGGTTAAATGCTGAATTTGCAGGTTGAAATTAGCAACTAACAGGATACTGAAGTATGATTGATATATATATATAAATTTCGTGGGGGGGGGGGGGGGGGGGGGGACTTTAGTCCGGCCCGCTTTAGGCCGGCCCGAAATCCCCCCCCCCATATTTTTCTTTCAATGCTCAATTAGCAGGTTAAATGCTAAATTAGCAGGTTAAATGCTAAATTAGCAACTAATATGAGATTTAAGTATTTGAAGTAAGTATGGCGGCTATAGTATATATAGACAAAATATCAGTTGGAGGGGGGGGGGGGGAGTTTGGGCCGGGCCCCCGAAACCCCCCCCCCCCTCCCCCTCCCCCCCCTCATATTTTTTTTCAACGCTGACGGGTTTATATA
The DNA here is from genome assembly GCA_029237695.1 of Conchocele bisecta. NCBI lineage: Eukaryota > Metazoa > Mollusca > Bivalvia > Lucinida > Thyasiridae > Conchocele > Conchocele bisecta. The sequence goes on from CM055277.1 coordinate 64,636,196, forward strand.
TAATAATGCTGAATTAGCAGGTTAATTGCTAAATTAGCAACTAACATGAGATTGAAGTATTTGATGTATGTATGACGGATATATATATATAAAATTTCGTGGGGGGGGGGACTTTGGGCCGGCCCGAAATCCCCCCCCCCCCCCCACCATATTTTTTGTATTTTGTTTCAACATTGACAGGTTAAATGCTGAATTTGCAGGTTGAAATTAGCACTAACAGGATACTGAAGTATGATTGATATATATATATTTAAATTTGTGAGGGGGGGGGGGGGGGTGGGGGGGGGGGGGGGACTTTAGGCCGGCCGAAATCCCCCCCCCCATATTTTTCTTTCAACGCTCACAAGTTAATAATGCTGAATTAGCAGGTTAATTCCCCCCCCCCCCCCCCCCCCCCCCCCCCCCCACCAACTCCCCCCACCCCCCCCCCCCCCCCCCCATCAAACTGAAATTTTATCTATATACAGCCATCAAACATACTTCAAAAACTTCGGTAGCATGTTAGTTGCTAATTTAACCTGCTATTTCAGCATTCAACCTGTCATCATATGAAAAAAAAATATGGGGGGTGGGGGGGATTTCGGGCCGGCCCAAACTCCCCCCCCCCCCCCCCCCCCCCCCCCCCCCCCCCCCCCCCCCCCCCCCACCCCCCCCCCCCCCCCATCAAACTGAAATTTTATACTATATACAGCCATCAAACATACCTTCAAATACTTCGATAGCATGTTAGTTGCTAATTTTCAACTGCTAAATCAGCATTCAACCTGTCATCGTTGAAAAAAAAAAAAATATGGGGAGATTTCATGTAGCCGGGCCGCCCTAACTCTCCCCCCCCCCCCCCCCCAACCCCCCCCCCCCCCCCCCCCCCCCCCCCCCCCCCCCATCAAACAGAAAGATCTATATACAGCAATCAAACATACTTCAAACTTCGGGTAGCATGTTAGTTGCTAATTTTAACCTGCTAATTCAGCATTTAACCTGTCATTGTTGGAAAAAAAAAAAAAAAAATATGGGGGGGGGAGGATTTCGGGCCGGCCCAAACTCCCCCCCCCCCCCCCCCCCCCCCCCCCCCCCCCACTCCCCCCCCCCCCCCCCCCCCCCCCCCCCCCCCCCCCCCCCCCCATCAAACTGAAATTTTATCTATATACAGCCATCAAACATACTTCAAAAACTTCGGTAGCATGTTAGTTGCTAATTTTAACCTGCTAATTCAGCATTCAACCTGTCATTGTTGAAAAAAAAAATATGAGGGGGGGGGGGGTATTTCGGGCCGGCCCAAACTCCCCCCCACCCTCAAACTGTTTTTATCTACATATAGCCGCGATACATTCTTCAAATACTTCAATCTCATGGTAGTTGCTAATTTAGCATTTAACCTGTCATTGTTTGAAAAAAATGGGGGGGGATTTCTGACTGGTGGGGGGGAAAGTTGACTAGTTGGAAATCCCCCTGGGGGGGATTTCGGGCCGGCCCAGATTCCCCCCGGGGGGGAAACTAGGCTAGCCCAAACTCCCCCCCGGGGGGATTTCGGGCGGGGGGGATTTCTGACCGCTACACCGGTAGTAATGCGTCGCCTGAAAAAATAATATTTTCGACAGATTATAAAGTATGATCATTGCACATCAAAAAATAAATACAGAGAATAAATAGTAATGTCGATTAACATTTTAAGGAAACATGGTTATCGCCCCTGTGTGCAAATTTACATCGGATATAAAATAAGTCTCTGTGGAGGGAGTCCACAAACAATTTTAGCTTTTTTTTCTTCATTTATTGATGCTTTTAGGCATATTTAATGTATTTATAGACCTCGGTCCGTTACTTCAACCTGTGAATACATGGGGTAATGGTGAATGAATGTTTATTTTGCCAGAAAATGTCATAGCTACAGAATATACAAAAGTATCTGTCCCCCTATACTGAGTGGGAATGGACCTTTCTCAGTTTTATGAACCAATCTTTACCCCTTATCAATCTCTGTTATAATACAGAGCTCCAGATTAGCTTTGTGTCTAAAGCCTACTATACCCCCTGATTTCAAAATCATTGCGTATTTTACTTTTACAAATGGATTATTGTTGTTTTTTTCATTACTAAATAGGGAACAAATGATACAAAAATATAACAAATTTAAACATTCACTTAATTGAGCTTCAAAAAGCAAACACTGTTTGCTTTTTGCAGCTCAACTAAGTAAATTTTCAGCTTTATGACAGTATTTTCACTACTCAATTTGAAAATCAATGCGTATAAACACTGTTTGCTTTTTGCAGCTCAACTAAGTAAATTTTCAGCTTTATGACAGTATTTTCACTACTCAATTTGAAAATCAATGCGTATTTTCACATTGTTGTGCATATTTGTACTCCCACTTTTGATAATCAATGCGTATTTAGCGAAAATAATTGCGTAAAATACACCAATACGCACCTTATCTGGAGCTCTGTAATAGCCCTATATATTTGGACATCATTTATTCTGTGAAACATCCTTGAATCTCTGATTTACCACAATAAAGTGTCCCAATGTTCACGATGTTTAGGCAGTGCTTTCATTAACACTATTTCCACTATTTACTCACTGAATGTGACCAGAATATTCCTGAAATTTTCATGAAAGTCAAAAACAATTCCTGAAAATCAATATTAATGAACTAATTTTTAGGCTTTGTATAGTTGTGTCGGTTTATAACAATAACAGTGTATTCAGATACAATTTGTTTTAATGATCGGGGTTCATCCTCATCGGAATTCCGAATGGAGACCTGGTTTGGCCCTCACATACATCTTTGGCATTTTGTATGGTTGTATGGTTTTGTACAGTTGAATCTGGTTATACCCCTTATGTGAGTATTACGATTATTCATACTCCTATTTTAGGGGAAGGGCTCAAATGACTTGGTGTGGTATGGACCTGTCACCCGGTCAGGGTATTCTGAATATAATTTTTCTCGATGTAAATACATGTATTCCGTTCGGATTTTGTGATTTTTCTCCCAATGCAGCAGGTTAAAACGGGATCGAACCCGTTTGCCCGGCCTTACATGACCTTAGCTGTTGATAGGCCGTTAAACACCAACAAACAAACAAACAATTTGTTTTGAAAGGGGATTTCCAAAAAAACAAATGGTGTCCGAATATTTATTGTTGTCATACCGCAGATAAATTTCTTGCGTCTTGATTGTCAGTTTGACTGGTATTATGAGCCCATATTACCTGTCAAGCCCAATATGGCTTGAAAAATGGTGGCGAGTCGAAAACGAAAAATGTCGGAAATCACATCCAAAACAAAGTCAAAAGGGTTGGTAATGACCTAACATAGAAAACAAAGTTAGATTTTTAAAATTGGTCCAGAAATTGCCAAGTTATTAACAAATTTCTACTTGTTTATGTCGGGGTGACGTGAGGTAATATTTGTAACGTCATGACGTTTGGCGCCATATTTCTATGATGTTAAACATGTACCAATACACTAAAACTGAATTCTGGAGAAATATAAAGAAACTGCGGTATGACAAATAAGTTATTGCGATTCTACAAAGTCAATATGGTGTCATATTGCCCGTCTGAAGCTATATTCACCCGAGGCGCAGCCTCGGGTGAATATAGATTCAGACGGACAATATGACACCATATTAACTGTGTAGAATCGCAATAACTTATTTTATTACGGCATAATAATTGTTGTTTATAGGGCAAACTTTGCAAACGTTTCGGTGTCCACGGAATACCCAAGCTGGTGCTGATTGATGGAGAAAACGGTAAAACTATAACACGCGAGGGTTACGCTTGTCTCGTGGAGGACGAAAATGGTCTTGAGTTTCCATGGAGACGGAAGAAGTTTCTCGAGATAATTAAAGGAAAACTCCTGAAAGATAATAAGGAGGTTGACGCTATGGAGGAGCTACGAGGGACGATTGTAGGGATTTATTTCTCTGCACATTGGGTAAGCTAATTGAAATACCTGAAATACATGTATGTATACTGACAGGTTGAAGTAATGGACTGTGGTCTATAAATCAGGGCTCCAGATAAGGAATTAGTAATTGAGTATTGTCACTCCATCATTTCTGAAGCAATTGGGTATTTCGAAATTGTAATTGTGTAAAATAGAATCACACTACTGTTTACACATCAACAGACCGCACTTATTGAATTGTTGGCTTCGAAATGAAAACACATCTTGGTATTTCATTAGAATTGTCTCTTTGGAGACACAAAAATAAGAAGATATGCTATATTTGTGGTCTGTTTATTGTTTTCTATAGCATGATAAAGGTTCCACAAATTTTTCATTGCTTTTTGATACTCACTACTTCTGATTTCAATTGGGTTTTTGGCAATGTTAATTGGGTATTTACGCAAATACGCAGCTTATCTGGAGCTCTGATAAATACATTAAATATGCCTAAAAGCATTGATAAATGAAAATAAAATAAGCTAAATTTTTTTTTGGTTACATACTCCCTCTATAACACATGTTTTATAGAGGGAGTATGTGTTGAGACTAGTCTTTTAACACGATATATATGGGATGCAATTATACTATATTAAATGTAGTATGAAATCATTTAGAAAAATCCCTATGTTCTTTATTTCATCTAGAAAGTATGTGTTGTGACTACTCATTTGAACCGTCAACGAGACGGTTAAAATGAGTGGTCACAACATACAGGGGCAGATCCAGAATTTCAGATTAGGGGGGGGGGAGGGACTTCTTAATTGAAATAGTTTACTATAGTTTCGAACTAGCACCGCTCGTTCATCGACCGAGCGGTCCAGCGGTATGCCCTGCGGAATATTTTTATATCTACATCCCATTTTGCTGCGTTCTGGCTCATTTTAGAGCGAAAACATCTTCACTCACTGAATTTCAGTGGTGGGGGGGGGGGGGGGGGGTGGGACGGACGAGCGCCAGGTGCATACTCAACATGAACAGGAGACAGAATAGATTAACAATATAATATAAACCTGGTGTCCTTCATTATTTCCTTTTCATCGGCCAGTACTTGTTTTACCATCATGCTCACCATGTAATTAATATGCTTGTAGTGGCAGGTTGTTTCTATGTTTGTATACTCCTGATGACAGCTAGAATAATTAGCACAGTTATGGCTGTGAGAAATGGAGCTTATGGGACTGATGGCCAGTCTAGATTCTGATCTTCTAGCACAGTCCTGCAGCATGATACGGACCTACATGTACACTGTTTGTTAGAAGCATGATGGGCCTTTCGACTGAATGACGACCAGTGCAGATCCTGATCAGACTGCGCGGACACGCAGGCTGATCTAGATCTACACTGGTTCCAAAATCCATCAGCCCCATTTCTCCAGTCACAACCACAATTAAAACATGCTCTGGAAAACAGACTATTGGGTGTGATGAAGACTACACTACTGGCTGCTTAAATCGTGCCAGTATTAATAAATCAGCAGTATGATTATCACTGGGATTCTGAAATGCATTAACAGACATGATTCATTACTTTAGCAGCCAAAACAATGGGACGTATCATGTAGCAGAGCTCCAGATAGCTGCGTATTTGCTTAAATACCCAATTAAAATTGCCAAAAACCCAATTGAAATCGGAAGTAGCGAGTATCAAAAAGCAATAAGAATTTTGTGGTACCTGCTGCAGAAAAAAACAATAAACAGACCACAAATATACCATTTATTTTCTTATTTTCCATGAAAACACATCTTGGTATTTCATTAGAATTGTCTCCAAGGAGACAATTCTAATGAAATGCCGATATATGTTTTTATTTCAAAGCAATTGTCTCCAAGGTCTCCTTTTATATGTTTTCATTTCGAAGCAAACTATTCAGTAATTGCTGTCTGTTGATGTGTAAACAGTCGTGTGATTCTATTTTACCCAATTAAAATTTTGAAATACCCAATTGCTTCAGATATGATACTCAATTACTAATTCCTTATCTGGAGCCCTGATGTAGTCACGTTGTACAGGTATGCAAAAACTAGAGTTCTACAAGACGGACCTTGTCTCAATTCGGCATACATGTAAATTTATCATGTTAAGACGAAGAACCAACCCTATTGATTTTTAAAAAAGTTCTGATGAGTAATCTCGCCTTTGTTGCCTTTTCTAACTAATAAGTTTTCATGTTTATTATTATAGGAATGAATGGCCTTTTTGTGGAATTTATCGGGGTATAAACTTGGAAAAGCCACTTTCGCAATTGGCGATAAAAATAAACAATTGACGATAAAAAAATTACAATTTTGGAAAAGTCGCAGGAATACTGGACGAAGGCCGGAAGGCCTCGTCCAGTATTCCCGCGACTTTTCCAAGTTTATATCCCCGATAAATTCCACAAAAAGGCCATTCATTCCTTATAATTCCAGCATTTTAAATAAATTAATCAAGAAAATGTGTTTATATTCCGTTTTCTTAAGAATTATTTTAGCTGCGCCTCAATGTTACGGAAAGTAGTTCGGCATGGGAGTTTACTGGGATATAAATTTTGGACAGAGACTTGCTACTGGCCAATCAAATGTTAGGGAATTGTGTAAATATTTTTGTGCTGGAATTATAGTAAGGCCATATTGATTGCTAAAATGTTTGGTTATTTCTCTTTGGCGGCCATTTTTAATTTTCACCTTCAACATCCTTGTCCGTGCAATAACTGCCTAGTGTACATGCTTATCTTTTTAAAAAAGAATTGCGTTCTGTATCTTTGTCCACGCGATAACTCAAGTTCTACTTGACTAATCTTAACGTAATTTGGTATGGTTGTTTATCATGGCAAGAGGGAGAAAACTATCTGTTTTCTTATTTTTCCAGTGATTTATCTCCGCTTATTTACTGGCTATGACTCAACTGGCATATATTGTGACCTTCGGCACTCTTCCTGCAAATGGATTGTTGAATTTATCACGAGTTTGTCTGATATAAAATAGGGAATAAGCTGAAATAAGTGAATTTCACATTTATGAGAGCATTTTACATTCCTCATTTTGAAAATCAAGGAATATTTCCAAGTTGTTTTATGCATCTTGTACAATGTACTCCCACTTTTGAAAATCAATGCATATTCAGCTAAAATAAAAAGGTAAAATACACCAATTCGTGCCTTATCTGGAGCCCTGATAGACATACATGTACCTATATTATTAAAGGTACATGCACACTCAGTAGGCACAACATGTTCTTTATAGGAATTAAATAATTGTATAATCGTGTCACTAGTCCACCAGTGCCCGCTATACAAATGTAATCATTTAGTAATATTATTTTACTGATAGTGACGCGCAGTGGTATCAGGCTATTTTCACATGCAAATGAGGCATGATAGTTTTTGTCGCGCCCGCTTGCGGAAAGCGCGATATAGTCGGCACTTTGGCGTATGTACGTACGTGTGTCCGGTTAAAGTTTTTGGTTAAAGTTTTTTGGTTAAAGTTTTTCGTTATACTATATCTCTGCAACTGTTTTGCCCATTACCTTGAAACTTCACATGGGTGTTTATCATCATCCATATTTTCATTACCCCACCCGTCGGACCCTGTGCCCAATGTCAAGGTCAAATTACTTTGAAGTTTTTGGTTAAAGGTTTTGGTTAAAGTTTTTTCATGTACTATATCTATGCACCTACTTTGCCCATTACCTTGAACCTTCACATGCCTGTTTATCATCATCCATATTTTCATTCTACCCCCCAACCGTGCGGCCCCTGTGCCCAATGTCAAGGTCAAATTACTTTGAATTTTTGGTTAAAGTTTTTGGTTAAAGTTTTTTATTGTACTATATCTCTGCACCTGCTTTGCCCATTACCTTGAAACTTCACATGGGTGTTTATCATCATCTATATTTTCATTCTACCTCCCTCCCGTGCAGCCCCTGTGCCCAATGTCAAGGTCTAATTACTTTGAAATTTTTGGTTAAAGTTTTTGGTTAAATGTTTTTGGTTAAAGTTTTTGTCGCGCCCGCTTGCGGAAAGCGCGATATAGTCGGCACTTTGGCGTACGTCCATCCGTCCGCACGTACGTACGTACGTACGTACGTACGTGTGTCCGGTTAAAGTTTTTTGGTTAAACTTTTTCCGTCTACTATATCTCTTTTTTTTAGTGTCCATGCCACGCCGCAAGGCTGCGGCCATCTAGTTAATTATGTATGCTAATTAAATGCGTCACCTGAACAAATAATATTTTGACAGATTATAAAGTATGATCATTGCAAATAAAAAAATGACTGGAGAAATGGTGCTTATGGGTTATGCAACCAGTGTAGCCCCAGCAGTCTGATCAGGGACTGCACTGTTTGCCATTCAGTCAGTGGCTCACATATACTGCAAATAAATATCCTTTGCAGGCTCTATAAGTGTGGCAGCCGATCAGTAGCCAATTTCATCAAAATTGCAAAGTATACTTATCTAGCAAAGTATACTTTGAGGGAGTAATCATTTATTTTTCCCAAAATTAATTATTTAATATAGAACTAACCACTGCATATATTTGATGCTTAAAAATATGCAAAATATTATACATGAATTTATTACATGATCACAGTCAAAATGGCTGTGATAATGTAATAAATACAGAAAAATAAAAATTAATAAATTTATCCTAAATTGAAAATTTCTCCCTCAAAGTATACTTTGCTAGATAATTATACTTTGCAATGTTGGTGAAATTAGGCTACTGCCATGGAGTCAGACTGAACATAAACTCCATAAGCCCCATTTCTCCCGTCACAGCCAGATACATGTATGATCGTGACGGTGGGGAAGAATATTTAATTTGTTCTGGCTGCATTCATAGCCCAATCAATGCCGCTATTTGATCGGCTAATTAAAATTATTGACTCTCCGGATGAGTAACCAGCATGAGCAACTTAAAGGCCAGAGCAATAAAAAATATTTGTGGTACCTTTATCACAAATATAGCATATTTTTCTTATTTTCCATGAAAACACATCTTGGTATTTCATTAGAATTGTCTCCAAGTAGACAATTCTAATGAAATGCCAAGACATGTTTTCATTTTGAAGCAAACAATTCAATAATTGCTGTCTGTTGATGTGTAAACAGTAGTGTGATTTTATTTTACTTTGAAATACCCGATTGATTCAGAAATGATGGAGTGACAATACTCAATTGCAAATTCCTTATCTGGAGCACTGTAAGGCCATTAAAAAGTATATTGGTTCTCAGATACCACCAGAGCTCCAGATAAGGTGCATATTTGCATATTTTATGCACTTATTTTAGCATAATACGCATTGATTATCAAAAGTGGAGAGTACAAAATACTCACAACAATGTGAAAATGCAGCTCAAATAAGTGAATTTTTAAATTTATTTTATTTTTTATCATTTGTTCCCTATTTAATAAGTAAGAACATCAATAATAAATTTGTACAAGTAAAATACGCATTGAATTTTAAATATGTGGGTTTAATACTCTTTAGATACAAAACTTATCTGGAGATCTGTACACCACATAAGAAAAATCCCAGCACATCAGAGCTTTACGGAGCAGGAGACGTAGAATTCTTTTTTATTAATTCGTTTGAATTCCTTCCCACGAAATAACAATTTGTTCCCACAAAATAACAATTTGTTCCCTCAATTTAACAATTCATTCCCTCAATTTAACAATTTGCTCCCACAAAATAACAATTCGTTCCCACGATATAGCAATTGTTATTTGTGAGAACAGAATTTTTATATCGTGGGAACGAATTGTTAATTCGAGGGAATGAGTCATTAAATTGAGGGAACGACTGTTATTTTGTGAATTGTCAATTCGAGAGAACCGTGACAAATTGTTATTTTGTGGGAACGAATTGTTATTTTGTGGGAAAGAATTGTTAATTTGTGGGAACAAATTGTTATATCGAGGGAACGTATTAATACAACAAAAATCCATGTCCCATGCGGGGCTCCGTAGAGCTTTTTATCATCATGTAAAGCATATTGTAAATTCACCAGTTGATCGATCAAAAACAATACCATGCAAAAAATATGTTAAATCCAATCATGTCTGATGAAAATCTCATGTTTGAGGTTATTGTAACTTTATTGGACATATACTGGGTGTGTGAACCACAGGTCAGATTGAAATGCAAAATGCATCAGTAGCCGATTTCATCAAAATTGAAAAGTATACTTATCTAGCAACGTATACTTTGAGGGAGAAATCATTTATTATTCCCGAAATGCATTATTTCATATAGAACTAACGACTGCATATATTTGATGATTAAAAGTATGCAGAATTATTATACTGAATTTATTACATTATCACAGCCAAAATGGCTGTGATAATGTAATAAATTCAGTATAATAAAAATTAATAAATTTATCCTAAAATTGAAAATTTCTCCCTCTTGAAAGAAATCAGAGACAAGGATCAAACCAAAAAATATATTTAAAAAATCTGCCCTCGTGACAAATTCTCTGTGTCTGAGAAACAAAGTTTTTTTTATGGCCTAATATTTTTTATGGCCTAATAATATGGATCAAAATGTGGAGAACACCTAATACATTTTTATCATCTTATGTGGCTGGGGAAATGGGGTGTATGGAATTTGTGACCGGTATAGCTCCTGATCAAATAGCACACTCCTCAGGCCCGTAGCCAGGGGGGTCGGAGCGGTCGGACGACCTCCCCGCCCAGCCTCGAGGTCCACTTTTTTAGCCTCGAGGTCCACTTTTTTAGACCCTCCTAGATACCTCCGGCCTCTTGGGCCTTCGAAACGACCCCCCCTTCAAACAGGTCTGGCTACGGGCCTGCTCCTGTAGCCTGATAATGATCTATATTGCTTGGTAGAAGCATTGTGGGTTATTCAGGACACCAGATAAGGAATTAGTACGGTAATTGAGTTGTCACTCCATCATTTCTGAAGCAATTGGGTATTTTTATACCCACTTTTTTGTAAAAAAAAATGGGTACCGGTATATTGTTTTCGTCACGGGTGTCCGTCCATCCGTACGTCCGTACGTCCGTCCGTCCGTCCGTCCGTCCGTCCGTCACGTTTCTTGTAACTCGAAAAACTTTTTCACCTTCATACTAGCGCCTGATATTTGGTATGAGCTTCGTTATCGTGTTCAGATGCGCAAAGAATTCGGATTTTGATCCGACCCTCCATCATGGATTATCTCCCCCTTTCGGACTACAATTTCCCATTTTTTCCTTGTAACTCGAAAAACTTTTTCACCTTCATACCTACGCGCCTGATATTTGGCATGTAGCTTCGTTATCATGTGCAGATGCGCAAAGTGAATTCGGATTTTTGATCCGACCCTCCATCAGGACCCCCTTTCCCATCATGGATTAATCTCCCCCTTTCGACTCAGAATTTCCCATTTTTTCCATGTAACTCGAAAAACTTTTTCACCTTCATACCTACGCGCCTCATATTTAGTATGTACCTTCGTTATCATGTGCAGATGCGCAAAGTGAATTCCCATTTTTTATCCGACCCTCCATCATGGATTACCTCCCCCCTTTCCGACTCAGAATTTCCCATTTTTTCCTTGTAACTCGAAAAACTTTTTCACCTTCATACCTACGCGCCTCATATTTGCTATGTAGCTTCGTTATCATGTGCACATGCGCAAAGTGAATTCGGATTTTTTATCCGACCCTCCATCATGGATTACCTCCCCCTTTCGGACTTAGCATTTGGGGAAAGTGGGTATATTGCGATGGCGCGCCATCGACTTTTTCTAGTCTAGTTATACCCACTTTTTTTGTAAAAAAAAATGGGTATATTGTTTTCGTCACAGGTGTCCGTCCGTCCGTACGTCCGTCCGTACGTCCGTACGTCCGTCACGTTTCTTGTAACTCAAAAAACTTTTTCACCTTCATACCTACGCGCCTGATATTTGGTATGTAGCTTCGTTATCATGTGCAGATGCGCAAAGTGAATTTTCATTTTTGATCCGACCCTCCATCATGGATTATCTCCCCCTTTCGGACTCACAATTTCCCATTTTTTCCTTGTAACTCGAAAAACTTTTTCACCTTCATACCTACGCGCCTGATATTTGGTATGTAGCTTCGTTATCATGTGCAGATGCGCAAAGTGAATTCGGATTTTTGATCCGACCCTCCATCATGGATTATCTCCCCCTTTCGGACTCAGAATTTCCCATTTTTTCCTTGTAACTCGAAAAACTTTTTCACCTTCATACCTACGCGCCTCATATTTAGTATGTACCTTCGTTATCATGTGCAGATGCGCAAAGTGAATTCCCATTTTTTATCCGACCCTCCATCATGGATTACCTCCCCCTTTCCGACTCAGAATTTCCCATTTTTTCCTTGTAACTCGAAAAACTTTTTCACCTTCATACCTACGCGCCTCATATTTGCTATGTAGCTTCGTTATCATGTGCACATGCGCAAAGTGAATTCGGATTTTTTATCCGACCCTCCATCATGGATTACCTCCCCCTTTCGGACTTAGCATTTGGGGAAAGTGGGTATATTGCGATGGCGCGCCATCGACTTTTTCTAGTCTAGTTATACCCACTTTTTTTGTAAAAAAAAATGGGTATATTGTTTTCGTCACAGGTGTCCGTCCGTCCGTACGTCCGTACGTCCGTCCGTACGTCCGTCACGTTTCTTGTAACTCGAAAAACTTTTTCACCTTCATACCTACGCGCCTGATATTTGGTATGTAGCTTCGTTATCATGTGCAGATGCGCAAAGTGAATTTGCATTTTTGATCCGACCCTCCATCATGGATTATCTCCCCCTTTCGGACTCAGAATTTCCCATTTTTTCCTCGTAACTCGAAAAACTTTTTCACCTTCATACCTACGCGCCTGATATTTGGTATGTAGCTTCGTTATCATGTGCAGATGCGCAAAGTGAATTCGGATTTTTGATCTGACCCTCCATCATGGATTATCTCCCCCTTTCGGACTCAGAATTTCCAATTTTTTCCTTGTAACTCGAAAAACTTTTTCACCTTCATACCTACGCGCCTCATATTTGCTATGTAGCTTCGTTATCATGTGCAGATGCCCAAAGTGAATTCGGATTTTTCATCCGACCCTCCATCATGGATTATCTCCCCCTTTCGGACTCAGAATTTCCCATTTTTTCCTTGTAACTCGAAAAACTTTTTCACCTTCATACCTACGCGCCTCATATTTGCCATGTAGCTTCGTTATCATGTGCAGATGCGCAAAGTGAATTCGGATTTTTCATCCGACCCTCCATCATGGATTATCTCCCCCTTTCGGACTCATAATTTCCCATTTTTTTTCCTTGTAACTCGAAAAACTTTTTCACCTTCATACCTACGCGCCTCATATTTGCTATGTAGCTTCGTTATCATGTGCAGATGCGCAAAGTGAATTCGGATTTTTCATCTGACCCTCCATCATGGATTATCTCTCCCTTTCGGACTCAGAATTTTCCATTTTTTCCTTGTAACTCGAAAAACTTTTTCACCTTCATACCTACGCGCCTCATATTTGCTATGTAGCTTCGTTATCATGTGCACATGCGCAAAGTGAATTCAGATTTTTTATCCGACCCTCCATCATGGATTACCTCCCCCTTTCGGACTTAGCATTTGGGGAAAGTGGGTATATTGCGATGGCGCGCCATCGACTTTTTCTAGTATTTATTGTTATTATACCCACTTTTTTAGGAAAAAAAAATGGGTATATTGTTTTCGTCACGGGTGTCCGTCCGTCCGTACGTCCGTACGTCCGTCCGTACGTCCGTCACGTTTCTTGTAACTCGAAAAACTTTTTTCACCTTCATACCTACGCGCCTGATATTTGGTATGTAGCTTCGTTATCATGTGCAGATGCGCAAAGTGAATTTGCATTTTTGATCCGACCCTCCATCATGGATTATCTCCCCCTTTCGGACTCAGAATTTCCAATTTTTTTTCCTTGTAACTCGAAAAACTTTTTCACCTTCATACCTACGCGCCTCATATTTGCTATGTAGCTTCGTTATCATGTGCACATGCGCAAAATGAATTCGGATTTTTCATCCGACCCTCCATCTGGATTTCCTCCCCTTTCGGATCAGAATTTCCCATTTTTTCTTGTACTCGAAAAACTTTTTTCACCTTCATACCTACGCCCTATATTTGCTATGTACCTCATCATGTGCATGCGCAAAATTGAATCGGATTTTTCATCCGACCCTCCATCATGGATTATCTCCCCCTTTCGGACTTAGCATTTGGGGAAAGTGGGTATATTGCGATGGCGCGCCATCGACTTTTTCTAGTTCAAAATTTTAATTGGGTAGAATATAATCACACTACTGTTTACACGTCAACAGACAGCAATTATTGAATAGTTTGCTTCGAAATGAAAACATGTCTTGGCATTTCATTAGAATTGTCTCCTTGGAGACAATTCTAATGAAATACCAAGATGTGTTTTCATGGAAAATAAGAAAAATATGCTATATTTGTGGTCTGTTTATTGTTTTCTGCAGCATGATAAAGGTACCACAAAATTTGTATTGCTTTTTGACGCAGCTTATCTGGAGCTCTGGGTTATTCATTGATTTCATTAACCTGCAGTGTAGTTCCAGATCAGACTGTACGGATGCGCAGGCTGATCTGGATCCACACTGGTCACAAGTCCTATAAGCCCCATTTCTCCAGTCACAGCCACATTTGTAGTTGTGACATATAAATGGGATTATGACTTTTGCGACATGTCATGTTTCTGACAAACAGTGTGTGGGTGGCTGGTCGGGCGAACGCGATGGCGTAAATTAATGGTAAGGGTTCCTCCTTATAGGAATCACGATTTGCCTGGTTTGGCCCTAAGGGTACGTTTTTATGTTTGGCTGTTTTGCTATAAAAGTAGTAAGATTATTACTGATGCTACTGTTTTTGGGAGGGGCCAAGTGATTCTGGTGTGGCGTGGACCTGTCATCAGATCAGGATTATTCTGATTTCAGGGCTAAATATATAGTTTTTTTTATTGTAAATATTCAGTTCTGATCTTGGGATTTTCTCCCCATTTGTACAGGTAATATATGGGACTTAGTACTAAACCCATTGACCTGGCCTTAAATGATCTTAGCTGTTGATAGGCCATTAAACCCCAACAAACAAACTGACAAACAGTGTAGATGTCAGTCAGCGTACATGAATATGGTAGCCAACAAGTAGCTAGGTTTTCCAAAATTATCCGAAGTCCCATTGCTACAGTCACATGTATAGGAGTACTTGATCAGAATGATTTAACTCTTTGCATGCTAGCGGCGAAAATATCCGCCAAACAAATTAGGACTATATGTTTTATTTCTCTCTGTAAATATGACTTGGAATTTCATTAGAATTGAGTCTCAGGACTCAATTCTAATGAAATTCCAAGACATATTCATGATATTTACAAAGAGAAATAAAAGAAAATATTTTGTCCGCTAGTTTTGAACTATTTATAGCCCACAAGTTTCCCAGCATGCAAAGAGTTAAATAATACAAGTCTTCAAAACATTTTTGTCTCACCCACGTTAGTGGAGTCTCAGTTAGACACACGAGTCACAATTCCGGAGTAGGCGTCATCAATATAGTAGGCATCAACAATTTTGCGTGTACATACAAATTTTGAATATCTCCTGATCAATTAGACGAATCATTCATTACCAAACTATAGCATCCTCCCATTGATGGCTATTCAGCCAGTGTCGTTCCGGTGACCTTGACCTGCGTGGGTGAGACACTCGTTTTTGATCACCTTGTTTATTATACCCCCCCGCAACGAGTTGTGGGGGGTATACTGGAGTCAGGTTGTCCATCCGCCCGTCCGTCCGTCCGTCCGTCCGTCCGTCCGTCAACTTAACATCAGAGAAATATTGTTATAACTTCTATTTCCTTCATCTAAAATGCTTAATATTTCACACATGCATTCCTGTAAGGCTCTACTACCATGCTGTGCCAAATCCACGACCGTCCAACCCCCGCTGATCCCAAGGTCAAGGTCAAATACTTAGTCTCTTTACAAAACTTAACATCAGAGAAATATTGTTATAACTTCTATTTCCTTCGTCTAAAATGCTTAATATTTCATGCATGCTAAAATGCTTAATATTTCATGCATGCATTCCTGTAAGGCTCTACTACCATGCTGTGCCAAATCCATGACCGTCCAACCCCCGCTGATCCCAAGGTCAAGGTCAAATACTTAATTTCTTTACAAAACTTAACATCAGAGAAATAAGTTATAACTTCTATTTCCTTCATTGAAAATTCTTATTATTTCACTTGTGCATTCCTCTAAGGTTGTACTATCATGCTGTGACAAATCTATGACCGTCCAACCCCCGCTGATTCCAAGGTCAAGGTCACATACTTAGTCTCTTTACAAAACTTAACATCAGAGAACAATGTTATAACTTCTATTTCTTTCATTGAAAATTCTTAATATTTCATGCATGCATTCCTCTAAGGCTCTACTATCATGCTGTAAAAAATTCCCGCTAATCTCGAGATCAAGGTCACATACTTAGTCTCTTTACAAAACTTAACATCAGAGAAATCGGTTATAACTTCTATTTCCTTGCTCGGATCTGCTTCACATTTCACACACACATTGCTCCAATGGACCTCTACCACCCGGTGACAAATTCATGTTCATGCCGCTCCCGCTAAGCCCAGAGTCAAGGTCACAAGCCCACACACTTGGAAATTTTTTACATATTTTAGGGGTACCTGGGCCCACCTGGGGTGGGGGGGGGGGTATTCCGTAAGCCTTGCTTACTGACCAACCTAGTTTAACATGTTTAATAGCCAAAAGTTTGGTGACAGAAAAATATGGAACAAACAATAGGGTTAACCCTTTTCATGTTGAGGATATGCCATTATGTTTGGGGAAAATTCTAAATATTTTCCTTCTATGCGCTCAGAAGTATATGTCGCGACCACCATTTGAACCATCTCGTTGAGACGGTTCAAATGAGTGGTCACAACATATACTTTAATTGATAAATAACAATAACAAAAATAAAATATTTAAATATTCCGAAATGAATTATGGGTTAAAGGTACATGCCCACTCAGTAGGCACAAAATGTTCTTTATTGGAATTCATTAAGTGTATAATTGTGTCACTATTCCACCAGTTCTAAAAATTATGAGTGCCCGTTATACAGATATAATCATTTAGCAATATTTATTTTACGCGCGGTGGTATCAGGCTATTTTCATATGCAAATGAGGCATGATTTTTCAATTATTCATACTAATGTGTCACCTGACAGATTATCAATTATGATCATTGAACATCAAAAAATAAATACACTATGTACAGAGAATAAATAGTGATGTCTGTTTTTGTCGAGCCCGCTTGCGGAAAGCGAGACATAGTGATCACAATGACGTCCGTGCGTCCGTCCGTCCGAAATCTGCGTTAAAGTTTTTAAATACCTTATATCTCTGCAGTCCTAAGTCACATTGACTTGAAACTTCATATGCTTATTAGTCATACCATAT
Organism: Conchocele bisecta; assembly: GCA_029237695.1. Classification (NCBI taxonomy): domain Eukaryota; kingdom Metazoa; phylum Mollusca; class Bivalvia; order Lucinida; family Thyasiridae; genus Conchocele; species Conchocele bisecta. Next base: position 64,653,647 of record CM055277.1, read on the forward strand.
TCATGCTGTATCCCGCTCATGCGCCCTTGTGCAAGGTAAATGACTTAAGAAATTTGCGTTCCGAAATCTCTTAAAGTAAATACCTAATCTGCAGTCCTAAGTCACATTGACTTGAACTTCTATGTTATTAGTATGATCCATATTATGCTGTATCCCGCTCATGCGGCCCTTGTGCCCAAGGTCAAATGACTTAGAAGTTTGCGTTCCGAAATCTGCGTTAAAGTTTTTAAATACCTTATATCTCTGCAGTCCTAAGCACATTGATTGAAACTTCTATGCAGTATCATCCATATTCATTCTGTGTCCCACTCATGCGGCCCCTGTGTCCCTATGTCAAGGTCAAATGACTTAGAAGTTTGCGTTAAAGTTTCTGTCAAAATTTGCGTTAAAGTTTTCTCCTACCAACTATCTCTGTAACCGTAAGTCAGATTTGCTTGAAACTTTGTATGCTTATTGGGCATCAAACTTCAAATAAATACACTCTGAGACCATCAATTTGCCTCGGCGGCTCGACATGCGGGCCGCGGCCATCTGGTTAATGTCCAGTATTTTAATGAAACACGGTTATCGATCATGATATCAGTGTGAAAATTTACGTCTGATATAAAATGTATAATAATGCCAATTAATACATGGGGGTAATGGTGAATAAATGTGTATTTTGCCAGAAAATGTCTCAGATGATGTCTCTGATATAAAGAACATTTTGTTCCTATTGAGTGGGCATGTACCTTTAATGGTGGGAAATTACCAAAGAACATGTAAACCTTTTCCTAGTTGCGAGACTAGTAACTCTGCAAAACGGTATGGACGGTATGGGAGTTTTGAAGAGTTACTGCTCGCAACTACTATTTTGTGCAGGCCGATCTTAGTCTATGTTGGTTGTAAAGGTCGTAAGTCCCATTTCACAACACACACTCACTGACAAAACAGGAAATTTGAATTGGCAGCTCCTATGGATGCAAAGTTATATGGTGAAAGTGTGCCCGGTGCATTGCCAAGAAATTGGAAAACGAGAATGATTTATAGACAACCGGAATGCTGTAGGTGTATGTGATACTGTATAATACAGTACAGAATCACAGGTTGAAGTAACGGACCGAGGTCTATAAATACATTAAATATGCCTAAAAGCATCCATAAATGAAAAAAAAATAAAGTAAAATGTTTTTTTTTTTAATCCTTCTATAATCACATACCGGTATATATATGTGATTATAGAGGGAGTAAAAATAAAATTTTAGCTTAATTTTTTTTCATTTATGTCTGCTTTTGGCATATTTATATGTGATTATAGAGCGAGTAAACTAAAAATTGTTAGCTTATTTGTTTTCGTTTATGGATGCTTTTAGGCATATTTAATGTATTTATAGACCTCAGTCCGTTACTTCAACCTGTGTACAGAATTAGTAATTCAGAGCACAGGTGGAAGACTCAGACCTGCACGTGACACAAAAAAATGCCCATTACACAAAATCCATTACCCCACCCACTTGTTCTCATACAGTACCATCTTCTATTATAGATTTATAATAGAAGATAGTACTGTGTGAGACCAAGTTGGTGGGGTAAATGGTATTTTTGTAATGGGCATTTTTTTTGTGTCGCATGTCCGAGTCTTCCACCTGTGATTCCGAGTTGCTATACCACACGTTTCTGCAATGAATAAAACTGTTTTCTGCATTTGACTACATCACATACTCAATAACACATTGATTCCTCATTTTCTCCAGGAGATGGGGTGGGTATGCATATCTTAACTCTTTGCATGCTGGGAAATTTGTGGGCTATAAATAGTTCAAAAATAACAGACGACAATTCATTGTATTTTCTTTTATTTCTCCCTATAAATATCATGAATATGTCTTGGAATTTCATTAGAATTGCGTCCCTAGGACTCAATTCTAATGAAATGCCAAGACATATTTACAGAGAGAAATACAAAATATATATTCCTAATTCGTTTGGCGGATATTTTCACCGCTAGCATGCAAAGAGTTAAAGGTGCAATGCCCACTCAGTAGGCACAAACTGTTCTTTATATCAGAGACATCATCTGAGACATTTTATGGCAAAATAAACATTCATTCACCATAACCCCACGTATTGATTGGCATTATTATACATTTCATATCAGATGTAAATTTCCACACTGATATCAGAGGCTATAACCATGTTTCCTTAAAATGTTAACGGACATTACTATTTATTTTCTGTATTTAATTTTTGATGTGCATTGATTGTACTCTATAATCTGTCGAAAATATTATTTTTTCAGGTGACGCATTTAATTAGTATAAATTATTAAAAAAATACCAGTAAAATAAATATAACTAAATAATTATATCTGTATAGCGGGCACTCGTAATTTTTAGAACTAGTGGAATAGTGACACAATTATACACTTATTTAATTCATTTTGTGCCTACTGAGTGGGCATGTACCTTTAATTATGAATCCATCCGATTCATATCTGTAGCCGATTTCACCAAAATTGCTGAGCATACCTACATGTATCTAACTAAGTATACTTTGAGGGAGTAATCCTTTATTTTTCCTGAAATGCATTATTTCATATATTGAACTAATGACTGCATATATTTGATGATTAAAGTATCCAGAATTATTATACTGAATTTATTACATTATCACAGCCAAAATAAAATGGCTGTGATAATTTAATAATTTCAGTATAATGAAAATCAATAAATTTATCCTTAAATTTAAAATTTCTTCCTCAAGGTGTACTTAGCAAGATACTTAGCAAGTATACATGTACTTTGCAATTTTGGTGAAATCGGCTACTGAGTGATAAATCTTACTGGGAATCACACCTAAGGGCCAAGTGATACAATGTAGTGAGGGTACTTGGTACTGTATCAGGCCGCTGTCTTTCAGTCCTGCTCCAGCACAAAATGTTACTTGTTAATTACATTTACCATGCTACTGTCTTTTGCTAACATGTTTATCTGGTTCCGCTCGGAAATGCGTAGGAATTCTGAGGCAAGCATCGGGCGAGCTTCGGAATTCCTACTCATTTCTTTCCTAGCCGTATCTGATATACTTGATATCAAGACACTAGCCTGCTGTTCTCTCTATCCAAATTCCAGTGTCCGCCATGTCGAGTGTTCACGCCAGAACTCATACACACGTACGAGAAGTTAAAATCGGAGGGAAAGAAGTTTGAGGTGGTGTTTGTGACGTCGGATAGATCACAGGAGTCGTTTGACAGCTACGTCAGTACCATGCCATGGCTTGCGGTGCCATTCAGCGACACAGCTAGACTTCAATTGCTGAAGAGCTCATTTGAAGTAGACGGTATGCTTTACAGTCTGTGCCCGGTTGCTCAAAACCTCTGTTAGCTTACTTGTTAACCCTTTCAACGCTAGTAACCTCTTTCCTAATATTTGCAAACAGTGTCGATCATGATGAGTCGGCTCGTAACGAGCCGTCCCATCACGATCTGCACCAATTGTGGATATTTTTTAATTTTTACAAAATTACCCCCTTTTCTACATAATGAAACTTAACATGAAATACTCCATGTCAGTTACTTAGGGGTGAAATTCAGTTACTTAGGGGTGAAAGGGTAATATAACTAATAGACGTTTGAGCAAATGGGCCTTGCATTTTATGTCAGCAGAGCTCCAGTAGCTTTGAGGGAGTAATCATTTATTTTTCATGAAATGCATTATTTCATATAGAACTAACAAATGCATATATTTCATGATTAAAAGTATGCAGAATTATTATACTGAATTTATTACATTATCACAGCCAAATTGGCTGTGATAATGTAATACATTCAGTATAATAAAAATTAATAAATTTTTCAAAAAATTTAAAATTTCTCCCTCAAAGTATACTTTGCTAGTAAAGTATACTTTGCAATGTTGGTGAAATGGGCTACTGATAAAGCTCAGTGTTGTGCCTAGGCGGACAATTTCAGGTTTTGAACCCCTTCTGTAAGTCAGTGGGCGAGTCTCATTTGAGACACGCCATGTGATTTTCAACCTTCGGACATACAGTCGAACCTGTGATAAAGACCACCTCCGAATAGCAATCACCTGGCTGTAAAGGCCACACTTTTGTTGTCCCAATGGAACAATTATTGTATAAATGACCCTGCGAATAAAGACCACCTGTCAACAAATTAAGGCCAGATCTTTTACTTCCCACGGTTGGCCTTTATTCACAAGTTTGACTGTATATAATATAATATTTTCCGTAAATGGCGTCAAAAGGCGACAACATGCGGAATTATATTTTGTCAACTTTTGACTTTATTTATAAAAAATACTGTAAATTTTGTAAACGTACCGTATTTAATGAAATTACGCAGATGTCCGAAGGTACAAAATCACATGGCGTGTCTCATATGTGGCTGTGACTGGAGAAATGGGGCTTATGGATAGCATACTCGTGTAGCATGATACAGATATTTATATTGCTTGTTAGAAGCACGTCTGGTGTTTCAGTGATAGAATGGCAAACAGTGCAGATCCTGATCCGACTGTGAATCAAAACTACTCACTCAGAAGCAATCAACGCACACCATGGTGGTGAAGTAAATTTTCAAGTCCTATGTATATACATGTACAGTGAAACATGTCTAAACTGGACACCCTGGTGACCTCGCAGGGTGTCCAATGTAGACTGGTTACACTGTAATTCTGGTTGAATATTATAGGAATGAATGGCCTTTTTGTGGAATTTATCGGGGTATAAACTTGGAAAAGTCGCGGGAATACTGGACGAAGGCCGGAAGGCCTCGTCCAGTATTCCCGCGACTTTTCCAAGTTTATATCCCCGATAAATTCAACAAAAAGGCCATTCATTCCTTATAATTCCAGCATTTGAAATAAATTCATCAAGAAAATGTGTTTATTTTCCGTTTTCTTAAGAATTATTTTAACTGCGCCTGACGGTTACGGAAAGTAGTTCGGCATTGGAGTTTACTGGGATATAAATTTTGGACAGAGACTTGCTACGGACCAATCATATGTTAGGGAATTGTGTAAATATTTTTGTGCTGGAATTATTGCACAATATGCACACAGGCATTTGGAGTGTTTCGGCTTTCATCGGTATAACTGTATATATATGAACAAGGCTTCTAACTTTGGTCGGACACGACCTCGTATTATAACACATTCCGCGATTTTATTAAGGCTAATGTGAATATTTTGGCGGAAAGTGCACATGTTCATTTGATAATTATTGTTATCTTGCTAAAATAATATACATGTAGTTAGAACATATTTATACAAATATCGAATTACAGCTCCTTTTCCTAGGTCGGACACAACCTCATATCTAATGTCAATATTGTAGTGGCAAGTTCATATGATCATTTGAGAATTATCGATATCCTGCAGAAATACATAGAATGCATAGAAAATTACAATTTTAAACATGTTATTTTGTTATGATACGAGGTCGTGTCCGACCAAAGTTAGAAGCCTTCTTCATATAGAAAAGTCATACCGATGAAAGCCGAAAGACGCCGAATGCCTGCAGATATGCATAGTTGACCAAAGTTATATTTATACACAACTTACTATGCTGTTCTCCAACAGCCCTTACTCTTTATATAAGTTCATCCATGCAATTTCATGATGTATCAATTGTCATTTAATTCTCATTACATACAATTGCCATGGCAACACATTTTTGTTGTCTACAAAAAAATAAGCCGATTACTGTTGGTTTTGTTCAGGTATTCCAATGTTGGTGATGGTGGATGAAAACAGCGGCATTATCACACTCGACGGCCGACTTGCCATGAATGAAGATCGTGATGGGCAGGTGAGTCTGGGCTGATAGCCTAACCATTGACAGTCTGAGAATTTATAATTTTTGTGGGGACAAAACCATAATATTTCTGTCTGTATGGTTGGTTCACATGAGTGGTCAAAGTTTAAGCTGCCCCCCCCCCCCCCCCCCTCCCCCCCCCCCCACCCCGATACAGAATACAGGTGCATTCACTTCTTTTGTATATGTGGCTGTGACTGGAGAAATGGGGCTTATGGGATTTGCGACCAGTGTAGCTACTGTAGCCTATTTCATCAACATTGCAAAGTATACTTATCTAGCAAAGTATACTTTGAGGGAGAAATTTTCAATTTAAGGATAAATTTATTAATTTGTATTATACTGAATTTATTACATTATCACAGCCATTTTGCGGGTTTCATTGAATGAATGGCGAACAGTGCAGATCCTGATCAGACTGTGCGGACGCACAGTCTGATCTGTATCTGCGCTGGTCGCAAAGCTCGTAAGCCCCATTTCTCCAGTCACAGCCATAGATAATATATTGTGGAATGCCTTTATGTCTGGTCTGGTAGACAATGTGTATTGTTGGCAAGTGGAAAATTTGTCTTTTGCAAATTTAGTTATCTATTTAGTACATCAAGTGCAGGTATTAGTTTGGTACTCTGCAGTTTTCAGAATATAACTAACTTTCTTGCTTCGAAGCAAATGTTGCAATTTCCAAATGTTTGTATTTATACCCCCGCAACGAGCGTGCGTCCATGTGTCCGTCACTAAACTTATGTTATAACTTCTATTTCCTTTAATTCTTAATATTTAACGCATGCATGCCTCTAAGGCTCCACTATCATGCTGTGACAAATCCATGACCGTTCAACTCCCACTCATCCCAAGGTCAAGGTCACATACTTAGTCTCTTTACAAATCTTAACATCAGAGAAATCTGTTATAACTTCTATTTCCTTCATCAAAAATTCTCATTATTTCACGCATACATCTAAGGCTCTACTATCATGCTGTGACAAATCCACGACCATCCAACCCCCGCTGATCCCAAGGTCATGGTCACATACTTAGTCTACAGTCTACATTTGTTACCTCAAATTCTCATAAGCCAAGCTATTGATAACTGAAAATCAAATTCTTTGTTCCAGGCATATGTCTTCTGATATAATAATTCTCCTTAACTCAAAGTTTTGTTAAGTGAAAGTATTTTACTCACTCCGTTCTCAGTAGCCTATTTCACCAACATTGCAAAGTATACTTTTCTAGCAAAGTATACTTAGAGGGAGTAATCATTTATTTTATGGCTGTGATAATGTAATAAATTCAGTATAATAAATAATTAATAAATTTATCTTAAAATTGAAAATTTATCCCTCAAAGTATACCGGTACTTTGCTAGATAAGTATACTTTGCAATGTTGATGAAATCGGCTACTGGACTTTGAGTAAATGAGTGTACATAGACTGTACCATCAAACATAAATGGGTTAAAACAGATGGACAGACATCAATTATGGATCACAGAATGCCTTTATGTCTGAGTAGACAAACACCTCTCAATGTGTATTGTTGGGAAGTGGGGAATTTGTCTGGAGTAAATTCCAGTTGTCTAGTTTACAACAACAATTCCATCACCATTGGAGAGTGGTATATTGTATGTTTATATAGGAGAGAGGTGTCTGGTGTTGTCAGAACTGGTCGCTGATTATTCACACCATTGCAGGGCTCCAGATAAACTGCGAATTTGCTTAAAAACCCATTTTAAATCAGAAGTAGAGAGTATCAAAAAGCAATAAAAAAATGTGTGGTATCTTTATCATGCTGCAGAAAACAATAAACAGACCACAAATATAGCATATTTTTCTTTATTTTCCATGAAAACACATCTTGGTATTTCATTAGAATTGTCTCCAAGAAGACAATTCTAATGAAATGCCAAGATATGTTTTCTTTTCGAAGCAAACTATGTCGATGTGTAAACAGTAGTGTGATTTTATTTTACCTAATTAAAATTTTGAAATTTTTCGCCATTCTTTATCTGGAGCCCTGCATTGTAATGGGTATCAGATGGTAGCGGAATCCCGAAATGACAGATGGAAAAACTAATGATGGACAAAACAGTCTGCTGCACTGTACATGTATATAGAGAATACCAGGCTAGTTTCTTTCCATACCAAGTTTGTCAGGCAAGGCCAGGAAACATGCAGGAATTCTGAGGCTGGCAGCTGGCAGCTCGAGCCGAGCCTGATAAACTTTATATCAAAAGACATTAGCATGATATTCTATTTATCAGGTAATGGTTTATGCTACAGTTGAGCAATTGTGACGTGGTTTTCGTTGAAACGAACGCGTACTTGTTTATGTTGCATCATTACAATGACGTTATTCGTTAACGTCATGCGACAACATTCGACCAAAGAAACGTTAGTTTTCAATTTGTTATAACCCGGAGTTTTCAATTTGTTATAACCCAGATATTTGTATCAGGTCAATGCCTGATACAGAAATATTTCTTATCAGTCAGTACGTATTCGGCCAATACCCAGATATCTAGAAAAATGTAGGAAAAAGTGGAACAAAATACGAGTAGCTGATTTCACCAACATTGCAAAGTATGCTTATCTAGAAAAGTATACTTTGAGGGAGAAATTTTCAATTTAAGGATAAATTAATTATTATTATACTGAATTTATTACATTATCACAGCCAATTTGGCTGTGATAATGTAATAAATTCGGTATAATAATTCTGCATACTTTTAATCATCAACTATATGCAGTGGTTAGTTCTATATGAAATATTTAATTTTGGGAAAAATAAATGATTACTCCCTCAAAGTATGCTTTGCTAGATAAGTATACTTTGCAATTTTGATGAAATCGGCTACAGGTATGCTTGTGGCATACTTTGCCAACCTTATTTGCGTTCAATGCCATTTTTTTATTATTCCCATGATGATCCATACCAGAGTGAGTTGATTTGGAGACTTATAGATTAAATTCTTTCCACACATTACTGACTGCATACATGCACAGGTTGAAGTAACAGACCGAGGTCTATAAATACATTAAATATGCCTAAAAGCAACAATAAATGAAAAAAAATAAAAAGCTATTTTTTTTTTTACTCCCTCCTTATGGAGTCTATATGGAGGGAGTAAAAAAATATATATAAATTTACCTTTTTTTTTCTTTATTTATTGATGCTTTTTATAAGCATATTTAATGTATTTATAGACCTCGGTCCGTTACTTCAACCTGTACATACATGTACATGTACTGCAGGCATATTCTTAACCCTTAGATTAACCCTTAGACCGCTACTCACAACAATTGTCGTCTGCTGTTGCTTTTATGTCTTGCCTTATTTCTCAATAAAAAAACATGGTTTGACTGCACTTCAGAATCATTTCCAATGGAAATGATTCTGAAGTACTGTCAAAGCATGTTGTAAATTATTCTAAAGTGCTGTCAAAGTTTTTGATGATAAAAATGGATAATAAAATATAAACAGCAGACGACAAAACAATTAAGATAGCGGTGTATTTAAGGGTGAAAATAACTTCTATAAACTAGATCCAACCATTTAACCCAATTTGGCTATTCAGTTGTGAGGCCGATTTTTAGTCTGCATCCATCCCATTTTGGATCTACACTAATTAAAATGTAGGTTTAACACTTGTTAACAAAAATAATTTAATATCCTATAGCAACCTGGTGGTGGCTCAATAAGTCAGTGACTGGATTTGAAACTACGTTTAGAATTGTTTGAAAAAAAACTTTTCCAATATGCATTATTTCATATAGAACTAATCACTGCACATATTTGATGATTAAAACTATGCAGAATTATTATTGTGAATTTATTACATTATCACAGCCAAAATGGCTGTGATAATATAATGTAATAAATTCAGTATAATAAAAATTAATAAATTTATCTTAAAATTGAAAATTTCTCCCTCAATGTATACTTTGTTAGGAAAGTATACTTTGCAATGTTGGTGAAATAGGCTACAGGTTTCCAGCTAGGATTTCAGGAAGGCATGTTGTTTTTGAGTTTGATATCAAATATTCCTTCAAACTTCATGAGTTTTAAATGTGTTATTCATCAATATGATTGGATAATATGATGCGTAAAGCATTAAAAGTGGCACAAAATGTAATGAAGATGATATATGTCAGAGATACAGGTTCTGTCATGGAAATGGAAAATAAAAAATAAACAGCAGACGACAAAAAAAATAAGATAGCGGTCTAAGGGTTAAATTGTTTCCACACATTACTGCCGGCATACATGTACTGCACACATATTCTTACATTGTGAATTGTGGCGGGACTTCTAACCAGTTTCTTGTGGAATATATATGCATATTTAGTCTGATAGTATTGGGGAAAAGCATTTCAAAATATTTTTCTATGAGTTTGTAATTCACCTTGAAAGTATATGTTGCGACCATTACACATGTATAAGAGGGCTCATATGAGACACAACATGTGAGTATGTACATTACACATGTATAAGAGGGCTCATATGAGACACGACATGTGAGTATGTACATTACACATGTATAAGAGGGCTCATATGAGACACGACATGTGAGTATGTACAATGCACATAGGAACATGTGTGATTTTTTAGAAAATATATGTACAGAAACTGTGATATTTTCAGTAAATGACATCGAAATTTGATAATTTCGTCAACTTTCGATCGATGTTGTAAATTTTGTAACTACTTTTCATGAGATATCACACGTGTTCTTATGTACAAAATCATATGGCATGTCACATATTTAGTTGTGACCGTGGACATTCTGGCCAGTCTGCATATAGCTCCCAATCAACTGACAACCTCCTGCAGTCTGATATGGATCTCTACTCAGGCGCGGATACAGAAATAATTGCAGAGTGGGTCTGTAATTACAAGACCTCCGCGAGCGCGAAATTGTAAAGTAGGGGGGGTCTGGGGGTTTTCCCCCAGGAAATTTTTAGATGCCAGATCGCCTCAGATGCGATTTCCTGACACCTAGGCCACGAAGAAAGTCATCCAACTATTCGAGTATTGTAGATTTTCGTTTTTTTTGCCGGGAGCAGGGAGGGGGGGGGGGGGGAGTGGTCCGGACCCCCCCCCTGTATCCGCGCCTGTCTACTCCTTGTTCGAAGCATACCTTGTGTTCCACTGACTGAATGCCGAACAGTGCAGACTCAGACCTGTAGCCTATTTCACCAACATTGCAAAGTATACTTTTCTAGCAAAGTATACTTTGAGGGAGAAATTTTCAATTTTAGGATAAGTTTATTAATTTTTAGCCAGGTTTTTTGAAAAAAAATCCAGGCTATTGGATTGGCGAAAGCCGGGCGGGCGGCGGGCGGCGGGGATTGGCGAAAGCCGGGCGGGCGGCGGGGGCGGGCGGCGTGCGGCGGGCGGCGGCGGCGCGCGTCCACAATCAATGTTAAGTTTTCGTGTTCGAGTCCATTTCTTTGTTACTGTACCACCTAGGACCACCAAACTTTCACAGCTTCATAATCAAGGGGTGCCCACCACATATCACTATCCAACATGTTACTTTTTTGTTAACTTGACCCATTTTTTCCGCGCAATCGACTTAGCCATTTTCAATGTTAAGTTTTCACGTTTTCAATGTTATTAAGTTTTCGTGTTTAAGTCCATTTCTTTGGTACTGTACCACCTAGGACCACCAAACTTTCACAGATTCATAATCAAGGGGTGCCCACCACATATCACTATCCAACATGTTACTTTTTTTTTAACTTGACCCATTTTTTCCGCGCAATCGACTTAGCCATTTTCAATGTTAAGTTTTCGCGTTTTCAATGTTAAGTTTTCGTGTTTAAGTCCATTTCTTTGCTACTGTACCACCTAGGACCACCAAACTTTCAACAGCTTCATAATCAAGGGGTTGCCCACCACATATCACTATCCAACATGTACTTTTTTTTTAACAACTTGACCCATTTTTTTCCGTGCAGTCGACTTAGCCATTTTCAATTGTTAAGTTTTCGCGTTTACAATGTTAAGTTTTCGTGTTTAAGTCCATTTCTTTGGTACTGTACCACCTAGGACCACCAAACTTTCACAACTTAATAACCAAGGGGTGCCTACCACATACAACTATCCAACATGTGACCATTTTTTTACCTTCACCTATTATTTCTACGTAATTGACTTAGCCATTTTCAACGTTAACTTTTTAACGTACGTCTGGTTAAAGTTTTTTTGTTAAAACTTTTTCGTTATACTATATCTCTGCAACTGCTTCGCCCATTACCTTGAAAACTTCACATGGGTGTTTATCATCATCCATATTTTCATTCTAACCCCCAACCGTGCGGCCCCTGTGCCCAATGTCAAGGTCAAATTACTTTGAATTTTTTTGTTAAAGTTTTTTGGTGTACTATATCTCTGCAACTGCTTCACCCATTACCTTGATACTTCACATGGGTGTTTATCATCATTGTCGCACCCACTTGCGGAAAGCGCAATATCGTCGGCATTTTGGCATACGTCCGTCCGTAAGTCCGTGTGTCCGGTTAAAGTTTTTTCATTAAAGTTTTTCCGTCTACTATATCTATTTTTTTAGTGTCCATGCCTCGCCCCAAGGCGCAACATGCAGGCCACGGCCATCTAGTCTACAAAAAGTGGGTATAATTATGTTATCCAAGTGTCTATGCTTCGAAAAAACCTGGCCTTCGTGGCTTTGCCTCGTTTCTTGTTATTATACTGAATTTATTACATTATCAAATAAATTCAGCATAATAATTCTGTATATTTTTAATCATCAAATATATGCATTCATTAGTTCTATATGACATCATGCATTTCGGGTAAAATAAGTAATTATTCCCTCAAACGGGGCAGGGTTCATTGTGATTGTTTTTTTGTCTGGAGAGGAGGAAAACAGCTGTTTTACAAACGGTACATGTATATATAATCGTTTGCATCTGGCATAGAAATAAACCTTGTATTAAACAGTTTCCATGGCATTCCTTTCCGCACAATTACATCAGAGTGTTTGTGTCTGTGGTAATTCGAAAGTAATAAAGCTGATAGTAAAAACAAATTTAATTGTAGATTTGTATTGTATATCTAAACTCAATTGTACCTACAAGTCGCCTAAAATATTACTACTGTCTGGTCCACGTTTTGCTGCCGACAGACATTTGGCTGTTAAACACATAAATCTTAAAACTATTTAAATGTAAGTACTTTTTCATCAATAACAAAAAAGTCACCCTCCCCAATTCCATCAAATATTGATTTTATTGCGAAAAAACAATTTTCCTATGCAGCTGCAGGAGGAGTCGAAAAACTATCTATTTTTTTGAAATTGCCTCTGAAACCTCACTAGATTGCTTGGAAATGATGTAACTAAGAAAACAAAAGTTAGAATTTGAAAATCGGTCCGCAAATTATTTTGGAAAAAAATAATCTATTTTTAGCTCCATGTTTTTTTCGCAATAAAATCATTATTAAATTTTGATGGAATTTCATCAACTAACATTTTTTGGGGAGGGTGACTTTTTTATTATTGATGAAAAAGTACATGTACTTACATTTAAATATATTTTACATTTGATGTGTGTAATAGCCAAATGTTTGTCGGCATCAAAAGGTGGAAGTGTCGTGAACACTATACATTGTATGTTGTGAAAGTGATGTTTACTAACCCTTTCAACACCACAGGCCTGTATTGTGGTTTTGAAAAACAGTGTAGATCCAGCCCACCTGAATTTATTTTTGAAATCACATTTTCTGCATTCTGGCGTATTCGAGAGCAATATGTTTGACTCCATATTTTGATCTTTTTATAGGAAAATTTTGAACAGCAGGATAATTGATGATATTTATACTGGGGGCTTGTAAACACCGAGGTATAACATTACATGGTCACGAATAGTCAAATCACGATCTGATTTGGTCATGAAAGCATAAACATAATAATAATCAACAATCATCCAGAAAATATCACCGAGACAGTTCCCTCGGTGTGCCTCAACGTGGCTACGACGCTGTATAAAGTATGTGTATATGCACATGTACTTAAATCATTTCAAGCATTTCCATGTTGTGTACCAATAATGTGCAAATTATGCAAGAAAATATATCCCTGTTGGAATTTATTAAACTACAGTTGTGTATATGTGGCATGTGGTATTTTTGCAATGCAGTACAGAGCTCCAGTTAAGGTGCGTAATTTGACCAACTTGGGGTGAAATTTTGTTATTTCTTCATCAAAAATGGCAAGTTGGGAGTGCTTTAGAATCGTCTCATTGAGACGATTCTAAAGCACTCCCAACTTCATTTTTCATGGAGAAATAAGAAATTTACCTCCAAATTACGCACCTTAACCCATTACAGACGGGATACGCTTTTAGTAGTATGAACCATTTGAGAGAAAAATATCCCTATTTTATTTTATCCTTTCGAAAGTATATGTTGTTACCACTCATTTGAACCGTCTCGATGAGACGGTTCAAATGAGTGGTAACAACATATACCTTTATCGATGAATGAACAATATAATGAGATTTTTTCAACAAAAATCATAGTATCCTTAGACTGAAATTGGTTAACTGGAGCTCTGTAGTAATGGGATGTTTACATCTGATGCTAGGAGCAAACATAAAACTCATCTGGAAACAATTAAAAGTCCTAATGACAGCTGAGAGCTACAAATGTAGTCTGGGCTTGTGAATATAAAACGGGTGTATGCAAAATCAGACAGTTTTATTGGCCGAGACTGAGCACAGCTCAGCCTCGATCAATCAAACTTCCTGATTTTGACCGGAGAATGTGAGGGTATGGGTATGTTGGCGATGAATTCATGCTTACAGTTTCATATCCTACTAGGATTACATCTGGGGTCAAATGATCTTTGGCACTAGATCAGGACACTGTCTTTCAATGCTGAAGGGTTTTATTGTCTCACCCACAATAGTGGAAAGAGAGGCATAGCGGTCGGCATCATCGGTGTTGTCAACAATTTGGGAGTTAAATTTTGGACGTAGCCAAATTTCCCACATCTCTTGTTACCAAACTTCATCAATTACTTCCTCACAGTGATAACTATTCATCAAGTTTCATTCACCTTGACCTTCACCTTGGTGACCTTAATGTCCCATATCTCTTGATCCGATAGTCGGATCATTACCAAATTTCATCAAGAACTTTCTCACATTGATGGCTATCCACCCACTGTCATTCGAGCGACATTGACCTTCACCTTGGTGACCTTAACCTTTGTGGGACGTTCATTTTGGACGTTTCCAAATTTCTCATATCTCTTGATCCGATAGTCGGATCATTACCAAATGTCATCAATAACTTTCTCACATTGATGGCTATCCACCCATTGTCATTCGGTTGACCTTGACCTTCACCTTCACCTTGGTGACCTTAACCTTTGTGGGACGTTCATTTTGGACGTTTCCAAATTTCTCATATCTCTTGATCCGATAGTCGGATCATTACCAAATGTCATCAATAACTTTCTCACATTGATGGCTATCCACCCATTGTCATTCGGTTGACCTTGACATTGACCTTCACCTTGGTGACCTTAACCTTTGTGGGACGTTCATTTTGGACGTTTCCAAATTTCTCATATCTCTTGATCCGATAGTCGGATCATTACCAAATGTCATCAATAACTTTCTCACATTGATGGCTATCCACCCACTGTCATTCGGTTGACCTTGACATTGACCTTCACCTTGGTGACCTTAACCTTTGTGGGAAGTAAAATTTGTACGCCAAATTTCCCATATGCCAAATTTCCCATATCTCTTGATCCGATAGTCAGATCATTATCAAATTTCATCAATAGCTTTCTCATATTGATGGATATCCACTCACTGTCATTCGGGTGACCATGACCTTCACCTTGGTGATCTTAACTTTTGTGGGAAGTAAATTTTGGACGTAGCCAAATTGCCATATCTCTTGATCCGTTAGTCACGTCATTACCAAATTTCATCAATATCTTTCTCACATTGATGGCTATCCGCTCACTGTCATTGGAGTGACATTGACCTTAACCTTTGTGTCAATAACTTTGTACATATGTCCAAATGTTGAATATCTCCTGATCCGTTAGTCGGATCCTTTACCAAACTTCATCAATAGCTTCGTCACATTGATGACTATCCACACAGTGTCCTTCCGGTGACTGTGACCATGGTTACCTTGACCTTCATGTCACTAATTTTGGTCATACATCCAAGTTTTGAATATCTCTTACCTTGGACGGATCAGCTGCAACATTCATCTGATAGATTCTTCACATTTATGGCTATCTACATGTACCAGTGTAATTCGGCTGACCTTGACCTTGGTGATCTTGACTTTGGTGACCATGACCCTTGTATCAATAATATAATTTTGGACTTCATATTGTGACCTTGGTGACCTTGACCGTCATGATGATTGCCTTGTTTAGTGGGTGAGACGCTCCCCAGCGATCACCTTGTTATACTTTCTGTTCTGAATGTTCAGTACTCCCCCCATCCATACGGTGCATTTCCACCAGTATATGACCATGCTGCTGAATGGTTGTATGACCCCAGTTAACCCTTTCAACACCAAGTAACTTAATAGGATGTTCCATGCCAATGTTTCACGCTATTTCATTGGTCCATTCAAATTTTCAGGCTATTCCATTCTTCAGAAAGGGTATTTTTTTCAAATTTGATAACTATTAACAAACAGTGGAGATCCTGATGAGACGGCTCGTTACGAGCCGGCTCATCTGGATCTGCACTGTTTGCAAACATTGTCTCTATAGAGGTCTGTGGTGGTGAAAGGGTTAATCACTCAGTCTGGGCTTGAGTTCTTGAAATTTGTATTTGAATCAGACTTGATTAGCCAATTATCCCGACACAGCAACACAACAGCTTATTGGGTTGGCAACCAGTGTAGCCCCATATCAGCCAATGTTTCCCCGAAAGTTCGCTATTGAGTTGAATAATTATTCCTTGTGCTTCTAGAAGAAGAAAAAAACAGATCAGGCCAGCCTATCAGGGGCGACCCTTGTCATGAACTAAAAAGCAGGGCTCCAGATACGGAATTAGTATTAATTGAGTATTGTAACTCCCATCATTTCTGAAGCATTTGGGTATTTCAAAATTTTAATTGTGTAAAATAGAAATTATCACACTACTGTTTATACACATCAGCAGACCGCACCTATTCAATAGTTTGCTTCTAAATGAATACACATCTTGGTATTTCATTAGAATTGTCTCCTTGGAGACAATTCTAATGAAACACCAAGATATTTTTTCATGGAAAAATAAGAAAATATGCTATGTTTGTCGTCTGTTTATTGTTTTCTGTAGCGTGATAAAGATACCACAAATGTTTCATTGCTTTTTGATACTCACTACTTCTGATTTCAATTGGGTTTTTGGCAATTTTAATTGGGTATTTACGCAAATATGCACCTTATCTGGAGCTCTGAAAAAGCGTCGCCCAATTATGTGGCCATGGAGTCACACATCTATATACATGTATGCTGTAAATTAACCAACAAGTAACTGGAATGGACTGTGATATGTTGATTTTCCAATCAATCCAACCATCGCAAAATGATTTTCAGACTCGTCCATTTATGAATGGGGGTGTTTTTGTTCTCAAAAATATGAAAATTACTTGCAAAAAGTGCAGATCCTGATGAGACGGCTCGTCCCGAGCCGGCTTATCTGGATCTACACTGTTTGCCAACA
Organism: Conchocele bisecta; assembly: GCA_029237695.1. NCBI lineage: Eukaryota > Metazoa > Mollusca > Bivalvia > Lucinida > Thyasiridae > Conchocele > Conchocele bisecta. The sequence continues at coordinate 64,671,175 of CM055277.1, forward strand.
CTACTATACAGGTCTGTAGTGTTGAAAGGGCGATTTTCAAGTTGGTATTATCTGTACGTATACATGTAAACTGTGTTTCGTTGTTTTAATAAATCACATACTTGTGAGAGAATGTCAAATTTTAAATTACCGAATCGACTTGCTGTCTAAGCATTTTGACAGAAACTGTAGATCTTCATGGTATTAGCCATGATAGGATCTTAAATTGCTGTGAAAACAGTTACAGTAGTAGATAGCAAACATGTGTTTTTGATTTGAAAATAAATGTAATTAAACTGTTTACAATATAATGCGAACTGTAAACAATATATGTGTACAGATATACAAGTAAGTCTATGAGATTATGTAAATTGTTATTAATTTGTGACCTTTGTTTTTGATGATAGAAATGTTTGATCACTATCCTGGTAAAGCTATACAAGAATCAGGGGCCCGTTTCACTAAACTTCGTACGACTAAAATGTTCGTAAGTGCAAATTTAGGATTGTCTGGAAATTGCAATTGATGGATTTACATTTATTGAGCATAGGCTGCAAATGCAGCCTATGCTCAATAAATGTAAATCCAATAATTGTTTACAAGAAAACATTGCTAATGCGAAATTTAGAGACTATCATAATTTTGCACTTACAAACATTTTAGTCCTACGAAGTTTAGTGAAACGGCCCCCGGATACACAATGATTCACGTTTCCAGTATTGTGATGCATACAGTTCTCTATATAATATTTTGCTGATCGCGATATATCAACAGCTACATTCTCTCTGATGACGAAAATGATAGTTTAACTGTTGTCTATCCGCAAGCCTCGACAAAGTATTACTTTTCCACTAGTACAGATTGGATTTCAACCCATTCATATGTATATGTTTTTTATCATGTCTCTTCAAATTACCACGTACTGTCCAGATCGAAAATGCACTCGCCAATATGAGCAGAGGGATGGATTTGTCAAGGCCTGTGTCCATATGTCTGTCCATGCCATGTGGGTGGCAGGTGGTAGCACATGATGGATAATTTAACGATCAGGGTTCATCCTTACAGGAATTCTGACTGGAGACCTGTAGCCTATTTCACCAACATTGCAAAGTATACTTATCTAGCAAAATATACTTTGAGGGAGAAATTTTCAATTTAAGGATAAATTTATTTATTTTTATTTGAATTTATTACATTATCACAGCCATTTCAATTCTGCATACTTTTAATCATCTATATATGCAGTTGTTAGTTCTATGTTAAATAATGCATTTCGGGGAAAATAAATGATTATACTCCCTCAAAGTATACTTTGCTAGATAATTATACTTTGCAATTTTGATGAAATCGGCTACTGGTTTGACCCTCACATACGTCTTTGGCATTTTGTATGTGACAGTTGAATCTGGTTATACCCCTTATGTGAGTATTACGATTATTCGTACGATTATTCGTAATCCTATTTAGGGGGAGGGGCCAAATGACTTTGGTGTGGATAGGACCTGGCACCAGGCCAGGTTATTTTAATTTCAGGGCTGACTGTATCTTTTTTCTCTCCCCCAGGTTAAAACGGGATCGAACCCGTTTGCCAGGCCTTACGTGACCGTAGCTGTTGATAGGCTGTTAAACACCAATAAACAAACAAACAAACTGTCCATGCCATGTTGTGGGCCTATCTAGGAGCGGCAGCCAGACACAATGGCTACATATGGCAGACCCTCCACTAGCATTGGTATTTGATAAGAATCCCAGACCCAGGCCTACAGCAGATAAATGTGGCTGTGACTGGAGAAATGGGGCTTTTTACTTTTTCGTCCAGTGTTGATCCAGATCAGCCTGTGCATCCTCACAGTCTGATCAGTAGCCGATTTCATCAACATTGCAAAGTATACTTTGTAGCAAAGTATACTTTGAGGGAGTAATCATTTATTTTTCCCGAAATGCATTATTTCATATAGAACTAACGACAGCATATATTTGATGATTAAATGTATGCAGATTTATTATACTGAATTTATTACATTATCACAGCCAAAATGGCTGTGATAATGTAATAAATTCAGTATAATAAAAATTAATAAATTTATTCTAAAATTGAAAATTTCTCCCTCAAAGTATACTTTGCTAGAAAAGTATACTTTGCAATGTTGATGAAATGGGCTACTGGATCCACACTGTTCGCGATTTCATCAATGAAACACCGTCACACTTCTAACAAGGAGTATAGATCGTTATCAGGCTCCAAGAGTGTGCTATTTGATCACGAGCTACACTGGTCGCAAATCCCATAAGCATCCTTTCTTCAGTCACAGCCACAAATGACACACCATGACAAAAAGTGTCTAATCAGGTTTTCGACCAGTGTAACTCTCTAGAACATTCGAAATCTGAAGTGTTGTTACGAACAATTTTTATCGTTATCAGGCTGCAGGAGTGTGCGATCTGATCAGAAACTACACCGGTCAAGCGAGCAATGGTCAGTTTTGTGGTGACACATCTTAAACAGGACAATAATGGACAAAACAGACCTTTAGATAAGTGGATACAGATCTCACTGCAGGTTTTTTTGGCCATTTTGGGAATATGACTTGTAATTGTGAACTTTCAACTTCATTAAAGTTGTGAAAAAAACAAATAAAAATAGTCCTGTATAAAATTAGTAAAATTAATCTCAAGACGGTGTAAAAACTACGTATAATTTTTATTTCTGTTGGGAATTGTCATCTACAAATTGTGAAAACAAAATTGACACATATTTCCTATTGGGAATTTAGCCGAATTCTGGCTATGAAAACATCCAGCAAAAAAAACTGCCCTCGAACTGGAAGTCAGATCGGGAGGGAGTTAATCTAATTACCATATCCAATTATGATACACCAGTGACTAAAAATTGCGAATGGCGTATGCCCTGATCAGACTGCGCGCATGCGCAGGTTGATCTGGGGCTATGCCATTCGGTAACATTTAATGTCGGCTATTGTGGAAAACTCTGGAGGAATGTTTATTCAATTAAATTACTGATGCCAACTGCAACTGGATGTTTGTATTTTTATACGGCTATAAATCAAGGAAAAACCTGGTTTGAGTGAAGGTAGGGACACCTTAACTTACTGAGAATGTGAAATACAAGTTCCAGATAAGACGAGAGGAAATAGTTTGTGTGTTTATGTGCACATTTATAGGCAGTCAATTCTGGGTACATAACTATTATTACATTACATTACATTGCATTACATAAACATTATGAAGGAGCAGTATTTCCAAATTCGCGTTTGAAGTGTTTTTTGTTTACTAAAATCTACTTCGTGGAGAGGGACCAAAGAATGTTGCTAATACACACTGTACTAGCTGAGTTTATGATAATGTGTTGTATCATATTGTAGAATGTTCTCTCAATAACAATATAGAGAATATAATGAACGTCAAAGCCCTGCAGATAAGTGCAGTTTAAGATATACATGTAGTGTGCGAAATGTAAACGTTATACCGCAATTCTTTACCGTTGACTTTTGTGTAGCGATATATAGTGCAACTTATTCCCTATAAAGAAGAAAATGTGCAGCTAATATGCAGTTATCTTCTCACTGTATCATGTATGCTCCGGAGAATGGCAATATGTGCAGCTAATATGCAGTTATCTTCTCACTGTATCATGTATGCTCCGGAGAATGGGAAGATGTGCAGCTAATATGCAGTTATCTTCCTGTATCTTGTATGCTGAAGGATGTGCAGCTTAATATTCAGTATCTTCTCATCATGTATGCTCCGGAGAATGGGAAGATGTGCAGCTAATATGCAGTTATCTTCTCACTGTATCTTGTATGCTCCGGAGAATGGGAAAATGTGCAGCTAATATGCAGTTATCTTCTCTGTATCTTGTATGCTCCGGATAATGGGAAAGTTATCTTCTAACTGTATCTTGTATGCTCCGGAGAATGGGAAGATGTGCACATCTTAACTCTTTGCATGCTGGGAAACTTGTGGGCTATAAATAGTTCAAACAACAGTAGCGGACAAAAATTCATCATATTTTCTTTTATTTCTCTTTGTAAATATCATGAATATGTCTTGGAATTTCATTAGAATTGAGTCCTGACATATTTAGAGAGAAATAAAACATATAGACCTAATTTGTTTGGCGCATATTTTCGCCGCTAGCATGCAAAGAGTTAACAGCGAATTCGCCCTTAGCGGCGAAATTTTACTGGGATTCACACCTGGGGCCAAGTGATCCGGTGTTGTAAGGGATGCCTGGCACCGGATCAGAACACTGTCTTTCAGTGCTGACAGTGTTTGTCATAATGTCAGTGCTGAATGTACGGTACTCCTCCCATACAGATGCATCACATCTGTATATGGCCATATTGTTGTTGTAACAGACATAAAACCCCAATAAATCAATGAAATGAATGGTGGTTGCAATGCGCCATATACTTCTGGTCACATATATTAAAGAAACTCCACAAAAAAAAATAATCCTTAGTTAACCCTTTCAACCCTAACTAGCTGGAATGGACTGTGCCATGTTAATTTTCCGACCAATCCAATTTGTTTTGAGTCTTGTCTATTTATAAAACGTGGTGTTTTTTTTTCTAAAAAAAAAGAAAATTACTTGCAAAAAGTGTAGATCCTGATGAGACGGCTCGTTACGAGCCGGCTCATCTGGATCTACACTGTTTGGTAACACCGTTATAGAGGTCTATTGTTTTGAATTGGTTAAAAATTCCCCAGTGACATGACAGACCTTGGATTCAACGATCTATTATGACATACTCGGACAAAAATAAGATGTACGGATAATTCTCATTTTTCTTAACCAATAAAGTTGCATCTGATCTGTAATGATGTAATGAAGTATAATTGCTGGAAATGTTTGGAAATAAATATACACCCTTGAACAGGTGCAGTGAGACACAGTTCCAGATAAGCAGATACTTTGCTTCCAGATGGCGAGTAATGTTTTCATACACTTAGTATCTGCGGTATTGTTTTTGAAGAAAACAAGTTTTGCAGTAAATTAGTATACCAAGTCAGAAATAAGTGTCATATTTAATAACATGTAAGGTTTTATTAAATATTTATAATACTACAATAAGACTAGTATTATCAGGGCACTCTCAGACTGATACAGTCTATAACATTTTGCAAAATTGATGGGTTGGTTGGTTCCCCTTCTTTCACGGACCCCTAAGCCCAGGACTCCAGATAAGCTTCTTGCCTAAAGCGTACTATACCCCCTGATTTCAAAATCATTGCGTATTTTACTTTTACAAATGGATTGTTGATTTTTTCATTACTAATAGGGAACAAATGATAAGAAAAATATAACAAATTTAAACATCAACTTACTGTTTGCTTTTTGCAGCTTGACTAAGTGAATTTTCAACTTTATGACAGTATTTTCACTAGTCAATTTGAAAATCAATGCATATTTTAACATTGCTGTGCGTATTTTGTACTCCCTATTCTGATAATCAATGCGTATTCAGCTAAAAGTATTGCGTAAAATACGCCAATACGCACCTTATCTGGAGCTCTGTAAGCTGATGGCTGAGACATTAAATGTGTATTAGTGAATGGACAGACAGACATATGGGAAATATATGTACATAATTCCAGGACAAAAATATTTACACAATTCCCTAACATTTGATTGGCCCGTAGTAAGTCTCTGTCCAAAATTTATATCGCAGTAAACTCCCATGCCTAACTACTTTCCGTAACCGTGAGGCGCAGTTAAAATAATTCTTAAGAAAACGGAAAATAAACACATTTTCTTGATGAATTTATTTCAAATGCTGGAATTATAAGGAATGAATGGCCTTTTTGTTGAATTTATCGGGGATATAAACTTTGAAAAGTCGCGGGAATACTGGACGAGGCCTTCCGGCCTTTGTCCAGTATTCCCGCGACTTTTCCAAGTTTATACCCCGATAAATTCCACAAAAAAGGCCATTCATTCCTGTAATGTACATTATATACATTTCGAGAGAACAAATATCCTCAAATCTACAACACTGTGCTAGGTAGGAAGGTTGAATTACAATACAGTGGAACCGCTCTAAACCGGACACCAAGAAAACACATGCGATCTTATTTTTGATGAGTTTCTTGGTCATTTATCTCAGGTGATAATATTCGTTCGTGATCGCATGGCACACAACTTAGTCGGGCTCAGAATGATAAAATGCCTGATTTGCAGGGAAACCTCTCTAAGCCGGACACCCTCGGGACCTCCCAGGGTGTCCGGTTCAACGAGGTTTCGCTGTACATTGAAAAAGGCAGAATATCTTTGGAGATATCCCTGCATTAGGTGTTCAGCAGCTTGGCTGTGCTACAATGGTAAAGAGGAAAGTTGTTACACGGGTATGAGCAGATCTGGTGAGATATATCAAGACGAAGCAGTAAAACATGTCAGCTCCCCAGATAGGAATCAACCATCCCCTTCATTAGACCAGTTACATGTAGACTGAGGGGTGTTTAAAAGGTTACCTGGGGCCCGTTTAACTAAACTTCTTACGACTAAAATGTTCGTAAGTGCAAATTTAAGATCGTCTGTAAATTTAAATTTATGGATTTACATTTATTGAGCATAGGCTGCATATGCAGCCTATGCTCAATAAATGTAAATCCAATAATTATTTACAAGACAACAATGTTAATATGAAATTTACAGACTATCATAATTTTGCACTTAGTGAAACGGCCCCCTGGACAGTAAAAATCTACAGTGGAACCTCAGAGTCTAAACCGGATACCAAGAAATATAGGTGATATTCTTTTGATGGGTTCCTTGATAACACATCTCAGATAATAGTGCAATTATTCATGACTGCAAAATACCTAGCTATGTCCCAGAATGGTCATATGCCTGATTTACAGTGGAACATCTCTAAACCGAACACCCTGGGGACCTCCCAGGGTGTCCGGTTTAGAGAGGTTCCACCGTGTACATGTATGTGGAAAATGTACTATCCTGTTACCGATATAGTATAGTCGACACCTTATCTTTGTGCTTCTTGTATTTTTTCTCCATGACAAATGAGTGGTAAATGAGTGGGGAAGAACTATTTTCAACTATCTTTGTGTCAGTATCCCGCTTTAAAGGGGTTAAAGGTACATGCCCACTCAGTAGACAAAAAATGTTCTTATATCAGAGACATCATGTGAGACATTTTCTCGCAAAATAAACATTCATTCCCCATTACCCCACGCATTTATTGGCATTATTATACATTTTATATCGGACGTAAATTTTCACACTGATATCAGGGGCGATAACCGTGTTTCCTTAAAATGTTAACGGACATTACTATTTATTCTCTATATTTAGTTGTTGAATTGTGCAATATATGATCATACTTGATAATCTGTCGAAAATATTTTTTTTTCAGGTGACACATTTGATTAGCATAATTAATTAAAAAATAGGATATTGCCACATTTACATATGAAAATAGCCTGATACCACCGCGCGTCACTATCAGTGAAATAAATATACTACTAAATTATTATATCTATATGGCGGGCACTCGTAATGTTTAGAACTGGTGGAATAGTGACACAATTATACACTTATTTAATTCCTATAAAGAACATTTTGTGCCTACTGAGTGGGCATGTACCTTTAATGGTATGATAGTCAATAGTTGACCTACCGTACTTCACAAAATTAAAGAAGGCTCATTCATAAATATATTTTGTTTAAGCTTTCTTTCTTTTCTTTCGGCTTATATTTAAGTGTGGGAATTGTCTCGAACACCTTCCATTATTTACCTGTAGCCTATTTCATCAACCTATCAACACTTGATCAATCAGGACCAGTAGCCTATTTCATCAACATTGCAAAGTATACTTTACTAGCAAAGTATACTTTGAGGGAGAAATTTTCAATTTTAGAATAAATTTATTAATTTTTATTATACTGAATTTATTACATTATCACAGCCAATTTTGGCTGTGATAATGTAATAAATTCAGTATAATAATTATGCATAGTTTTAATCATCAAATGTACACAATCGTTAGTTCTGCATGAAATAATGCATTTCGGAAAAATCAATGATTGCTCCCTCAAAGTATACTTTGCTAGGAAAGTATACTTTGCAATTTTGATGAAATCGGCTACAGGTTGTTTAAGATTAATAATCAATAAATATCAGTTTTGCATTGTGTATATAGAGGTTTAAAAATCGCCAGGTTTTGCGAAACAGAAGGTAATCTAGTGCAAAAACAAAATTAGCAGCATTCTTGTGCACGTGCTAAATTGCACAATATCTCGTCAATTACTGTCTGATTGCACTAATTATGCCACAACTGCTTCCAACTTCACTTAATCAATGGTTTGGCACCTCCGGCTCAGTAAACGCAATACGTGCCTGAACATACATAATTATCATGTACAGTTTATATATGTTTAACCCTTACATGCTTTGACAGCACTTTAGAATAATTTACAACATACTTTGATGGCACTTCATTTCCATTGGAAAGATATAAAAGCAACTGCAGATGACAATTGTTGTGTGTAGCGGTCTAAGGGTTAACATATATATTTCATACTACGGTATTACAGTCGCATACAAGAAACCAAGTGTCTGAGGAAAACAGATCAGTGTAATTTCAACAAAAACAGGTTTCTCACAAGATTTGTGACCACACCAAATGTTTTTTATTTACGGAAATGTCAGATGTTCATTCTAATCAAGAGGATGTATACATGTACCTGGCAATTTTACTACTGTCTGTTTCACGAAAGCTGCCCAAATTTTACGGCTATATAAACAGTTCAAAAAACAATATTTTTTTTGATAATATTAAATTAAAGGAAAAATTAAGAATGAGCCTTCTTTTTATTTCGTGAAATTCGGTCAAATATTGATTTTATTACGAAAAATTGATTTGTCTATGGGAATTTAACATGGGGGGGAAAGTGGTAAGGAAGTGTGGGAGGAGTCAAAAAACGAAAAAATTTGGAAATCGACTCCGAAACCTGACTAGATAGCTTGGATATGATCTAACTAAGAAAAGAAAAGTTAAATTTTAAAAATCGGTCCAGTATTTCTAAAATTCAAAAAAATTTCCCCATGTTAAATCCCCATAAAGAAGGCTCATTCTTAATTTTTCCTTTAATTTAATATTATCAAAAGAAATCTTGTTTTTGAATTGTTTATATACATGTAGCCGTACAATTTGGGCAGCTTTCGTGGAACAGACAGTAGTCATTGAGTCCATAGGACATCTTTTATTCTGGCATTTATGGTCCTCTGACACGTTTCATGCTAAAAATTAAGCAGTCAGATTGGTTGAGTCTGAGCCATCGACCAATCAAACTGTTTAATTTGGACCTATAATGTTTTGAGTCGATGATCAGAGCAAGATTAACTCACTGGAAGCAAAATAACACTTTTGACATATTATAATTTTTGACTATTTCTCTTACTTCTGAACGAAAGTACACGTACATGTTATGACCACTCATGAAGATGGTTCAAATGGTGGCCATAACATGTACATCTGATGAGCTTGAAGAAAATACTTTTATCCCGTCAACACAGTGCGCATGTGCCGTGAAACACGGTGCCGTGAAACATTTTTGATATCCAGTCAATACTATTTTTGCATTTTACAGCCATTTGTAGGTGTTGACGGGATAAATAGAATACACAATGTAGTAGGTTAGTGCCGTGAATGGGAAAAAATATCTGGCGCGGCATGGAAACGGGATGTGCTCGGCAGTGCCTCGCCCATCCCGTTTCCTGAGCCTTGCCAGATATTTTTTCCCATTCACGGCACTAACCTACTATTCTCTATCTATTTTCCTTATTTCTGAACCAAAGTATATGTTGTGACCACTCATTTGAACCGTCTCGGCGAGACGGTTCAAATGAGTGGTCACAACGTATACTTCTGATGAGAAATAAAGAAATTCTTGAGCCTTGCCGGATATTTTTTCCCATTCACGGCACTAACCTACTATTCTCTATTTATGCTCCATCTCAATAATGGAAGATGCATGACTGTCCGTCCCGTCCCATTCTTCCATCCTGTTCAGGCCGTCCTTAAAAAATTGTTTGTTTCCTATAACCCGACCCAGAATTTTAGAAGTGGGTCGGTCGGTAGGCAATTTCTTTTTTTTTGCTCTCACATGACATATTGAATTTAAAAATTATTAATATTAAAAAGGTACAATATTTTAACACTTGCATTGCAAGTGTTAAAATATTGTACCTTTTTAATATTAATAATTTTTAAATTCAATATTGCAAGTCTTGCAATAAAAGTATGCCAATTGCTGTATGTGTTGTTGTATGAACATGTATGCCATTTAGGGCCAGAGATTATATTAACCCTTTTAACCCACTGTAGCACTAAATTGAAAAAAAAATAGAAAAAAAAAAATAAAAAAATTATAAACGAAATTGCAATAAAAAAATTTGGGTCGCACCGTTTTTAGCGGGTCGGTCGGGTTACAGGAAACGGAGATATAATTATGGATGGCCTCATAAGTCACAAACCGGGGGCCAGTTTCACTAAACTTTGTACGACTAAAATGTTCGTAAGTGCAAATTTAGGATCGTCTGGAAATTTCAATTGATGGATTTACATTTATTGAGCATAGGCTGCAAATGCAACCTATGCTCAATAAATGTAAATCCAATAATTGTTTACAAGAAAACATTGTTAACCCTTAGACCGCTACTCACAACAATTGTCGTCTGCTGTTGCTTTTATATCTTGCCTTATTTCTCAATAAAAACATGTTTTGACAGACCTTCAGAATCATTTCCAAATGGAAATTAATCTGAAGTGCTGTCAAAGCATGTTGTAAATTATTCTAAAGTGCTGTCAAAATGGAAAATAGAAAATAAACAGCAAACGACAAAAAAGTTAAGATAGCGGTCTAAGGATTAATGAGAAATTTACAGACTATCATAAGTTTGCACTTACAAATATTTTAGTCATACAAAGTTCAATGAAACGGCCCCCTGGTAAATGATACCATATTTAAATCCTAATAGCCGGAGGCGTGATACTTGGTATGTAGAGTCCTTATGATATGTAGATGCACAATGTGAATTTGATTTTTTTTATTTGACACCGGGCCATGGATTATCTCCCCCTTTTTGGACTTAGAATTTTGCAAATTTGCCCAGTTTACTATAATCAAAGCGGTAGGTGGGGTATACCTGTTCTATGAAAACATTTTCTAGTTCATCAGTGGCATGGTGTAAGCCTCTATCCTCGGAATCAAATGGGCTAACCCTTTCACCCCTAAGTAACTGGAATGGATTTTGATATGTTAATTTTGCAACCAATCCAATCGTCACAAAATGATTTTCAGACTAGTCCGTTTATGAAAAGGGGGGGTATTTCATGTTTTGAAAAATATGAAAATTACTTTCAAAAAGTGCAGATCCTGATGAGCCGGCTCGTTATGCATAAACCGCTATTACTAAGCGGGCTTTCGGGTTCAAAGGGCTAACACAATGGTTGTGTAGCTGATGAAAAAGTCACTGAGCCTCGTTTTATCATATAACACTGGTGCTGCATTGCGTGCCTGCGTAAAATGTTTCATACCAAAATAGGCGCAGTATTCCTGACAAATTTCCATTCAGCTTTATGCAGAATATATTGCATACAGGGCTCCAGATAACATGCGTATTGGCGTATTTTACGCACTTATTTTAACAGAACAGGCCCGTACGCAGGATTTTCTATTGGGGGGGTGCGTCAGGGACGAGCCCCATGTAGTGGCGCGAGTACGCTAGGTGGGGGTACACTAGCGTACTCGCGCCACTACATGGGGCTCGTCCCTGACGCACCCCCCTAACATTTTTTAAACCTAGATGGCCTGAAATGCACTCTCCTGCATTTTATGTCATTTACATTCGGATTTCAACGGTGGCATTTTCATGCAAATTACCTGTATATTAATGCATTTCAAGATATGTTGAGATTACTGTTTGAAAAATAGCGGACCTCGGCAAATTTAGGAGGGTCGCACCCCCCCTGCGTAGGGCCTGCAGAATACGCATTGATTATCAAAAGTGGGCGTACAAAATACTCACAGCAATGTGAAAATAAGCATTGATTTTCAAATTGAGTAGTGAAAATACTGTAATAAATTTTCAAATTTACTTAGTTCAACTGCAAAAAGCAAACAGTGTTTAATTTGCTTTTTGCAGCTCAAATAAGTGAATTTTTAAATTTGTTTTATATCAAAATAGACGCCGGATTCCATTCAGCTTTATGCAGAATATACAGTCGAACCTATGTTAAAGGTCACCTCCGAATAGCAATTACCTGTCTATAGCAGCCACACCTTTGTATTCCCAATTACTCATTTACCACATAAATGACCCTGCGAATAAAGATCACCTGCAAACAAAGGCCAGAATATTATCTTCCTAGGCTGGCCTTTATTCACAGGTTCAATGACTGCATAAACACATTTTCGTCTAGTAACCGGCTCAAAACATTTGCGCTGGTTACTAGACGAAAATCTGTTTATGCGATAGCTCTAAGTAGAGCTGAGTGTGATTTCGTCATGACACTGGTGCATTTTTCGACATGAAACATTTTACACCAGCGCGGAGTGCAACACCAGGTATAGAACACATCATGTTACATTAATGTATACATGAGCTATTGCGAAATAACCCTGGGAGCTCTCCTCACCTGCTATTTACATAGAATGTCATAAAAACTGCGGCAGTTTACTTCCATATATCTGCTGTAATTGATAGACAAACAGTTGCACAGTGCTGTGTAGGTGTTGCTGTCAATCAGGATTTGGTTTGTGTTGGGGAGACTGGAAATTAGGCCCCATAGAGGAATTTTGCTACAATTGAACATCCGTGAACGGCCAACTCTCGACAACAACTGCCTCTCTGTAGCAATTGACTTTTTACAACAGTCAGTTTTTCGTCTTCCGATGGGTGGCTGTTGTAGATAGCAATGGCGATTGAAGTCACCCATCTCCACCCCCAGAACCCCTGCCCCCACCCCCTATCTATTATAAATTATACATTGTCTATAACATACGTATTACAGTCGGACCAGTTGGTTTTATATAATGGGGGTATGTGGGGAGTTCAATCGCCTGTGGTAGATGGGTGGCATTGTGTTATAAAATCAAATTCTAAAAACTAGATCTAACCATTTGGCTATTGAGTTGTCGGGCCGATTTTTTCCTTAGTCTGCATCCATCCAATTTTGGATATACACTAATTAAAATGTAGGTTTAACCCTTAGACTGCTACACACTACACACAACAATTGTGGTCTGCTGTTGCTTTTATATCTTGCCTTATTTCTCAATAAAAACATGGAAATGATTCTGAATTGCTCTCAAAGCATGTTGTAAATTGGAAGATAGGAAATAAACATCAGACCACTTAAAAGTTAAGATAGTGGTGGTGTAAGGGTTAACAACTGTTAACAAAAATAATTTAACCCTTACTACGCTGAATTAAATGTTGTCGTCTGCTGGAAATGTTTTATTTTCAATATTTCTCGACAATATTTCTTGAGATGTGCTGTCAAAACCAGTTTTTTGTTAAGAATTAAAGCAAAAATGAAAAACAGTAGACAGCAATTTTCGTCAACAGCGTAGGAAGGGTTAATCTGCTACAACAACCTGGTGGTGGCTCAATAAGTCAGTGACTGGATTTGAAACTACGTTTAGAATTGTTTGAAAAACTGAAGATGATGCTTGAAAATTATGTCAGAGAAAAAGGTTCTGTAAGCCAACAGTGTTCATCGCCTATTTTTCGCAATCAAATCAATACCTTATTTGTAGTAATTTCATCAAATACATATTTTTGGGGAGGGTGACATTTTTGTTATTGATGAAAAAGTACTTACATTTAAATATGTTTTAGATTTAATGTGTGTAATAGCCAAAGGTTCGTCGGCAGTAAAACGTGGAACAGACAGTAGTTAACCTTTTCAACACTAGAAAACTCTATCCTTAAATTGCAAATGGTGTAGATCCTGATGAGACGGCTCGTAATGAGCCGGCTCATCAGGATCTGCACCAATTGTGGATATTTTTACAGACAGTAGACAGGCAGATGAAAGTGATTCTATGTTCCGACTAATTATCAACACAACACTAATTTGCCGGTTAGCGAACCCAGGTGTATCATGGACGCTGTCTTTATTAGGACCCTGCGGTAAAACTAGCAATAAAAACCCGTTGGGACAAAACATCTAGAAAGCATCATGGGTCCACACAATTCTACATGTAACGACACATACAATATGAAACATAATTACCCTATGCGTACATTCCGCATAATAGCCCATCAGCTGTACTTTCAACATGTAACCTTCTAATCAAACATTTAAGGCCAGTTTTTTTTTATTTGTTGGTTTACGGATTTTTTTTCCGCGAGATTTGGTCGGTCGGGCGGAAAAAAAAAAAAATAAAAAAATGTTTTTTCAATTTTTTTTATTCTTTTTGGCACAGGGTTGGGTCGGTCGGGGAAATAAAAAAAAAAAAGAAAAAAAAAAGTGTCGAACGCGGATGCCACCGGCGGCATATTGAAGAAACTGTGACAAACGGGTGAACCAAAAGTGTTAAGTCAAAGGGTGAAGGTCATATGTAGTATGGCAAGTCAGGTGTAGCATACATGCAAATGAATGAAGTATGGAAATATTGAAGCAGTTAAGCAACGTAGATGCTATGGCCAGTTTGAGAAACTGTGACAAACCGGTTAACCGAAATTGCTAAGTCCTTTCAGCAGCCCTGTGAAGGTCAAAAGGTCAAGGTAATATAAAGTATGACAAGGCAGGTGTAGCACACATACCAATGAATGATGTGTTGAAGTATTGAAGAATTTGAGCAACTTATGTAGAAGAAGATTCTGTGTAATTAAAAGAAGAATCACCAACGCATTCGATCGTGAAACGAGATATATTGAATCGTCCATTCGCAGGTTGTTGTTGTTGTCGCTGCTGCTAAGATCCGGTTTCCGCCACTTACTTTTCTCGGCACAGCAACAAAAAAACAAAAAAACAAAAAAAAAATTATTATTTTTTGGATCGGAGGTAAAAAAATCTAAAAAAAAATTGGAAATTAAATTTTTTATTTTTTTCCACATTGTCAAAAAATCGGGTCGGCGGATCTGTAAACCAACAAATAAAAACAAACTGGCTTTATCTGATTCAAAATACAGTGACATATTTGCTCTACCCTTAAATACCGTATGCCATCAGCATACCAGATCACTTGCTCATCTGTGCAGTCTGATCAGGGCCCATGTTGATCCATATTCATCCACAGAATTTACAAGCAAAACCTTTAGATTCTCATTGTGTTAAGTCCAACGAATAAAGCGGATTTACCTCATACATTATGTAACTGATTTTCACACTTGATTCCCGCCAATACGTCATAAACGTAACCTCACCTCATTGGTGCATACTTTATCACATGATCATAACAATCAAGCCCATATTTGGAATATGTACGCGCATGTTCTCATCGCGTTAATAACACCCGTCCGACCATAGAAATGCGTTTGCCGCTATATTACCAAAACGCGGAAAACTATCATTACCGGTAGTAAGTGTGAACACATTTCATATCCAAACCTATACATTAATGGGTGGATTACTGTAGATCTACTGTATTCTTTCCCTCTTCACTTATTCTTTATCGGCCGTGACAGGTTCCCCTTGTATCGTGTCTATTTCCTTGATGTTAGATAGAGACGTTGATATCCAGGCATAGCCAACATACCGCCTGTCAATTTCACCTCTGTTTAGCCAGGTGGTGAACTTATATTTTGTAAATTTGATCCTGCCTTGGTTAAGTGATAGCCTGCCTAACTCATTACATGCAGAATAAACTTATGGCGGGAAAAATAAATATTTTTGCAAATTTTCTTATTTCTGTTTAAAAGTGTATGTTATCACCTCTAATTTGAACCATCTCGTCGAGACGGTTCAAATGAGTGGCGACAACATATAATTCCCTGCATTAGTAACGTAAATAAATTAGCTGCACATATTCCGCTTTATAGGTTGCACTATATCTCTACACCACGCTACACAGTAAAAATGTGCGTAATAGCATTTACACTTCACACACTCAACTAGAAAAAACCTGCAGGGCGTTGACGTTCATACTTCGCTATATTGTTATTGAGAGACAATTCTACAATATGCCACAAAGATATTACCATAAACTTACTCAGTAAAGTGTGTATTAGCAGACTTCTTAAGTCACTCTCCACAAAGTAGAAAGTTAAACGCTTCAAACGCACATTTGGAAAGACTACTCTGTCATAACACTTATGTAATGTAGTGTAATGAAATGTAATTAGAGTTATCTACTCGGAACTGCCTTCATTTGAACCTTCTCGTTAAGACGGTTCAAATGAGTGGTGACAACATATATAGACTTCTGAGTATAAATAAGAGAAATAATTAAATATTTCTGTGAATATAATGTGTACACTAAAGCATGTAAAGAGCTAATGTTATTGCCAGGTGAAAGTTCTTAGGTTATCACTTAGCCATTTTCACTGTAAATATTTACATATCTTGACTTTTGTAACAGAATAAAGCTTTGCTACTTTGTTCTGATAAGTACCAGTTGTTGATTGAAAACACTTCACATGTTCCTTGTAAACAATGTACATGTATTGGCAGCCACAATATAGTGTTACAGTGAAACCTCTCTAAACCGGACACCCTGGGATCTCCCCAGGGTGTCCGGTTTAGAGATGTTCCACTGTAAATCAGGTATATAGCCATTCTGATACGTTTTTGTGTGCTTTGCAATAATGAACATACATTAACATCTGAGATAAATGACCAAGTAACTCATCAAAAATATTGGTGTTCGGTTTAGAGAGGTTTCACTGTATTTCGTTAGATTGCTATATTTAGATCTAAATATTTCATTTTTATTTCAAATCAGAAATGGTTTCACGGTTGACATGCGTATAATGAATGGCAGTGTTCCAGCAGTTTATACAGGCTGATCTGGGTCTCCGTGACTCACGGTACACAACTTGCATATATAAGCCCAATTTCACCTGTCATAGCCACATTTGTGAAATTTACATTTATCTGACTAGAACCACAGGTGGAAGACTTGGACCTGTGACACATGCCCTGACTCAGTAGGCACAAAATGTTCTTTATATGAATTAAATAAGTGTAATATTGTGTCACTATTCCACCAGTTCTAAAAATTAGGAGTGCCCGCTACTGTACTGTATACAGATATACTCATTTACTAATATTTATTTTACTGATAGTGACTCGCGGTGGTATCTGGCTATTTTAATATGCAAAAGAGGCATGATATTTTTTATGTATTTATACTAATTAAATGCATCACCTGAAAAAATAATATTTCCAACAGATTATAAAGTACATGTATGATTATTGCACACACATCAAAAAATAAATACAGAGAATAAATATTAATGTCCGTTAACATTTTAAGGAAACACGGTTATCGCCCCTGATATCAGTGTGGAACTTTACGTCTGATATAAAATGTTTAATAATGCCAATCAATACATGGGGTACTGGTGAATAAATGTTTCTTTTGTAAGTTTATGTCTCAGATGATATAAACAACATTTTATGCCTACTGAGTGGGCATGTACCTTTAATATTGTTTTACCAATTTTGTTTACTTTCAACAAAAATCATAACGTTAATTATAACCTTCCTTTCTAGTAAATTAAATGCAGTCTACTTTATAATTGTGTCTGCAGCCTAAAATACCACAAAACTCTGTCAGAAATCAAAACGAATTATCGGTTGCTTTTCATTTGAATCAACAATTATAAAATGTTTAATAATGCTGATATAAAATGTTTAATAATGCCAATCAATACATGGGGTACTGGTGAATAAATGTTTCTTTTGTAAGTTTATGTCTCAGATGATATAAAGAACATTTTATGCCTACTGAGTGGGCATGTACCTTTAATATTGTTTTACCAATTTTGTTTACTTTCAACAAAAATCATAACGTTAATTATAACCTTCCTTTCTAGTAAATTAAATGCAGTCTACTTTATAATTGTGTCTGCAGTCTAAAATACCACAAAACTCCGTCAGAAATCAAAACGAATTATCGGTTGCTTTTCATTTGAATCAACAATTTCAACACCACAGTCCTGTACAGTGGCATTGGCAAAACAGTGCAGATCCTGATGAGACGGCTCGTCACGAGCCGTCTCATCAGGATCTGCACTTTTTGCAAGTAATTTTCATATTTTTGAGAACAGAAACACCCCATTTTCATAAATGGACTAGGCTGAAAATCACTTTGTGAGGATTGGATTGGTTGCAAAATTAACATATCAAATTCCATTCCAGTGAAAGGGTTAAGTGTCAGTTGATGGAAATTAACATACTCTTTTTATTTCTTCACAAAAATATTTTTCCATCTGTTTCTTTTTTTCTGGTTATCAGTTGCTTGGCTTAGTATGATTTTTTCTCTCTATACAACACATGGGAATGCAATAAACCTCCATGCTGGGCTGTGTTTATAGGGTATTAACTCAGTTTATGTGGGGTAGTGGGGGTTTATGTAATTCGATAATTGCCAATCTATTAGCATCTCTAGTGGAGATGGAGTTGTACATAGAGAATAGTAGGTTAGTGCCGTGAATGGGAAAAAATATCTGGCAAGGCTTAGGAATGGAAAATAGAATTTCTTTATTTCTCATTAGAAGTATATGTAGTGACCACCATTTGAACCGTGACGGTTCAAATGAGTGGTCACAACATATACTTTGGTTCAGAAATAAGGAAAATAGATAGAGAATAGTAGGTTAGTGCCGTGAATAGCAAAACATATCTGGCAAGGCTTAGGAAACGGGATGGGCGAGGCTCTGCCGTCAACACCTACAAATAGTTTTAAAATGCAAAAAATAACCCCAACCGCATCCTCAAAATCGGAGAATCGACTAGTATGACAACCGCACATATTCATACGCAGTGATTAGGTGAAACACGGTGCCGTGAAACATTTTTGATATCCTGTCAGGATATCAAAAATGTTTCACGGCACCGTGTTTCACGACACTGTTGACCACAGGTTGAAGTAACGGACCGAGGTCTATAAATACATTAAATATGCCTAAAAGCATCAATAAATGAAGAAAAAAAGAAGAAATTTACCCCCTCCATCTAATCATTATAATGATTAGATGGAGGGGGTAAATTTTTTTCTTTTTTTCTTCATTTATTGATGCTTTTAGGCATATTTAATGTATTTATAGACCTCGGTCCGTTACTTCAACCTGTGGTGTTGACGGGATAAAGTATTTAGCTCTCCTCCCTTCTACATGTATATGGTTTTCTAGAGACGTGAAACCATTATTGTGTGTTTAACACTCTGATATGTACGGAGGGAACAAATTGTTATACCGTGGGGAATTGTTATATCATGGGAACAAATTGTTAATTCGAGGGAACAAATTGTTAAATTGAGGGAACAAATTGTTATTTCGTGGGAACAAATTAATAAAAAAAATCCATGTCCCTTGCAGGGCTCCGTAGATATGTGGCTGTGACTGGAGAAATATTGTTTTTTTTCCATTTCGATGGTCTAGTAACATAAGGTCGTAACTGCTATGCTAAAGCAATAGAAAATATGCTATGCTAAAGCATAGCAGTTACGACCTTATGTTACTAGACCATCGATTTGTGACCAGTGCAGCTCTTGCAGTAGCCTGATAACGAACTATGTTGCTTGTTAGAAGCATGCCTGGTGTTTCATTGATGGAATGGTGAACAGTGCAGATCCTGATCAGACTGCAGAGCCATGAGCCACATTTTATCTGCACAGCCTGATCAAGATATGCACTGTTTGCCATTTAGTAAAATTAATCATCATACTTCTGACAAGCAGCGTATATCCTTTCCAGCATGTCAGGAGCTACATTTAAGATATAAACAGCCTCAATTTATCGGTTCGTACCCCCAAACCATATGGATCCGTCCAGGGGCCAAGTGAATGATGTTGTAAGGGTGCCTGATACTAGATCAGGACACTGTCTGTCAGTGCTGAAAGTGTTTGTTGTATACATTCAGTGCTGAATATACAGTGCTACCCCCATATAGGTACATTTCTGTTTGTGTGACTTTGTTGTTGAATGAACAGAACACACCAGTCAATCAAACCAACCAGCTCCAGCCAGCCAGCCAGCCAGCCATCCAGTCAGCCAAACCACCTAATCCATCTATCAATCAATCAGTCTGTTTTGTCAATTCACGGCTTAAATTCTGTCACTAAGAACTGGCTGAAAAATACGGAGCCCTGCACGGGACATAGAATTCTTTTTATGCCCCCGCCACCGAATGGTGAGAGGGGCATATAGTGTTACCGGCGTCCGAAACCTTAACGCTCGGGTAAATGGCTTATAATTTCTGTTTCCTTGCTCGGATCTGCTTCACATTTCACACACGCTTTGCTCCAATGGTCCTCTACTGCCCTGTGACAAATCCACATTCGTCCCGCCCCCGCTAAGCCCAGGGTCAAGGTCACAGACTTGGTGCGTTCCAAACCTTAACGCTCGGGTAAATGGCTTATAATTTCTGTTTCCTTGCTCCGATCTGCTTCACATTTCACACACGCATTGCTCCAATGGTCCTCTACCGCCCTGTGACAAATCCACATTCGTCCCGCCCCCGCTAAGCCCAGGGTCAAGGTCACAGACTTGGTGCGTTCGAAACCTTAACGCTTGGGTAAATGGCTTATAATTTCTGTTTCCTTGCTCCGATCTGCTTCATATTTCACACACGCATTGCTCCAATGGTCCTCTACCGCCCTGTGACAAATCCACATTCGTCCCGCCCCCGCTAAGCCCAGGGTCAAGGTCACAGACTTGGTGCGTTCGAAACCTTAATGCTCGGGTAAATGGCTTATAATTTCTGTTTCCTTGCTCGGATCTTCTTCACATTTCGCACACACGCATTGCTCCAATGGTCCTCTACCGCCCTGTGACAAATCCACATTCGTCCCGCCCCCGCTAAGCCCAGGGTCAAGGTCACAGACTTGGTGCGTTCGAAACCTTAACGCTCGGGTAAATGTCTTATAATTTCTGTTTCCTTGCTCGGATCTGCTTCACATTTCACACACGCATTGCTCCAATGCTCCTCTACTGCCCTGTGACAAATCCACATTCGTCCCACCCCTGCTAAGCCCAGGGTCAAGGTCACAGACTTGGTGCGTTCGAAACCTTAATGCTCGGGTAATTGGCTTATAATTTCTGTTTCCTTGCTCCGATTTTCTTCACATTTCGCACACACGCATTGCTGCAATGGTCCTCTACCGCCTTGTGACAAATCCACATTCGTCCCGCCCCAGCTAAGCCCAGGGTCAAGGTCACAGACTTGGTGCGTTCGAAACATTAACGCTCATATAATGACTTATAATTTTCCTTCCTCGGATCTGCTTCACATTTCACACACACATTGCTCCAATGGTTCTCTACTGCCCTGTGACAAATCCACATTCGTCCCGCTCCCACCAAGCCCAGGTCAAGGTCACATACTTTGTGTGTTTGAAACCTTAGCACTCGGGTAAATGGCTTATAATTTCGGTTTCCGTGTTTTTAAATGTGTCTCGTTTTCTTTGGCTGCCAGCGGGGGCATTCGTGTGCCGACAGGCCACATTTCTAGCTTTTGTTAATTCGTTCTCTCAATGTAACAATTCGTTCCCACGAAATAACAATTCGTTCCCATGGGAACGAATTGTAATTCGTGAGAATGAGTTGTTATATCGTGGGAACAAATTGTTAATTCTAGGGAACAAATTGTTAAATTGAGGGAACAAATTGTTATATCGTGGGAACAAATTAATAAAAAAAAAAATCCATGTCACCTGCGGGGCACCGTAGAAAAGAGTTGAAATATGCCAGAATATTGTGCACCAGTACACCACAGGTGTCTACTATATTGCAACCACTTATTTTCCCCATGAGTTGCCAAGACTGGATAATTAGTGTTCTAGAAGATGATTCTCTAATTCTCTAACGAGTGGTGTGCAGAAAATCATTAATGCCAGATTAGTCTGTCATTATGTATTAGTGTCAGTAGTTGCTGCGAACTTGGTAATATCGGCGTAGACTTTTCCCATGTTCTCTATCTGTAGGCTTGTTATTCCATTGGCACATCCATACTCTTTATGTTTTATCCCGTCAACACAGTGCGTATGTGCCGTGAAACACGTTGCCGTGAATCATTTTTGATATCCAGTCAATACTATTTTTGCATTTTACAGCCATTTGTAGGTGTTGACGGGATAAATAGAATAGTAGGTTAGTGCCGTGAATGGGAAAAATATCTGGCGCGGCACGGAAACGGGATGAGCTCGGCAGAGCCTCGCCCATCCAGTTTCCTGAGCCTTGCCAGATATTTTTTCCCATTCACGGCACTAACCTACTATTCTCTATAACCATTTCAACATCTACATAAATGTATACCTCTTTAGCAATGTTTGTAAACAGTGTCAATCCAGATGAGACAGCTCATATTTTTTAGAGAAACAAAACACAACACCCCTTCTCATAAATGGAGTAGTCCAAAAATCATTTCGTGACAATTGGATTGGTCTTTAACCCTTACCCTGCTGAATTAAATTGTGTCGCCTGCAGTTTATTTTCTATTTTCCCATCACAAACATGCTTTGACAGCCACTTTAGAATCATCCATAAACTTTGTGTTAATGTGTGTTTGTGGGTTCTGGTGGTGACCGCAAACTAATCACTGTTACAAATAGGTTTTCGTAGAGAGGTGAACATTTATAGAAGTGCTGAGATACCAATTGTTACTACATGCACTGTTACAAAGATAATTTACTGTATTTGGTTACCTGTTTCCATTCTTTTCACCAGACACTGTTTTCTTCCCCAGGAGTTCCCATGGTACCCAAAGCCGATTAACGAGTTAACGGAGGGGGCGGCAATACAGCTCAACGAGTCTGCCTGTCTAGTACTGTTTGTCGGTAAGTTCTAATTGAACCAGCGGATGAGAACTGGCCCCTCAGCCACAGATATGTATATAGTATAAAACTGGCCACCCAGCCACAGATATGTATATAGTATAAAACTGTCCACTCTGCAACAGATATGTATATTGTGTAAAACTGGCCACTCAGCCACATATATGTATATTGTGTAAAACTGGCCACTCAGCCACAGATATGTATATTGTGTAAAACTGGCCACTCAGCCACAGATATTAACTGTTAAAAACTCCACTGCCACATATATTATATACAAACTGGCCACTCACCACAGATATGTATAGTATAAAAAATGCCCACTACACCCACGATATTATAGTGTAAAACTGGCCACTCAGCCACATATGTATATTGTGGTACTAGTCCACTCAGCCACAATATGTATATAGTATATGGCCACTCACACAGATATGTATAATATTGGTGTAAAACTAAAAAGGCCACTCAGCCACAATGTATATGTTAAAACTGCCACTCAGCCACAGATCTATATGTATTGTGTAAAACTGCCACTCACCACATATATGTATATTGTGTAAAAACTGGCCACTCAGCCACAGATAAGTATTGTGTAAAACTGGCCACTCAGCCACAGAAAATGTATATTTGTAAAACTGTACTCAGCATATATGTATATTGTGTAAAACTGGCCACTCAGCCACAGATATGTATATTGTGTAAAACTGGCCACTCAGCCACATATATGTATATAGTATCTAAAACTGGCCACTCAGCCACAGATATGTATATAGTATAAAACTGGCCACTCAGCCCACGAAATATGATATAGTATAAAACTGGTCCACAGATCAGCCATCAGAATATGTATATGTGTATGTCCACTCAGCCACATATATGTATATTGTGTAAAACTGGCCACTCAGCCACATATATGTATATAGTATAAAACTGGCCACTCAGTCACAGATATGTATATAGTCTAAAACTGGCCACTCAGCCACAGATATGTATATAGTATAAAACTGGCCACTGAGCCACAGATATGTATATATTATAAAACTGTCCACTTAGCCACATATATATAATGTAAAACAGCCACTCAGCCACATATATGTATATTGTGTAAAACTGGCCACTCAGCCACATATATGTATATTGTGTACAACTGGCCACTCAGCCACAGATATGTATATTGTGTACAACTGGCCACTCAGCCACAGATATATGTATAACGTGTGAAACTGGCCACTCAGCCACAGATATATGTATAACGTGTGAAACTGGCCACTCAGCTACAGATATATGTGTAACGTGTGAAACTGGCCACTCAGCCACAGATATATGTGTAACGTGTGAAACTGGCCACTCAGCCACAGATATATGTATAACATGTGAAACTGGCCACTCAGCCACAGATATATGTATAATGTGTGAAACTGGCCACTCAGCCACGAGATATGTGTAACGTTGAAACTGGCCACTCAGCCACAGAAATATGTAACGAGTGAAACTGGCCACTCAGCCACTGATATATGTATCATGTGTGAAACTGGCCACTCAGCCACAGATATATGTATAACGTGTGAAACTGGCCACTCAGCCACAGATATATGTATAACGTGTGAAACTGGCCACTCTGAGCCACAGATATATGTATAATGTGTGAAACTGGCCCCTCAGCCACAGATATATGTATAACGTGTGAAACTGGCCCCTCAGCCACAGATATATGTATAACATGTGAAACTGGCCACTCAGCCACAGATATATGTATAATGTGTGAAACTGGCCACTCAGCCACAGATATATGTATAATGTGTGAAATTGGCCACTCAGCCACAGATATATGTATAATGTGTGAAACTGGCCACTCAGCCACAGATACTCGGTCACAGATATATGTATAATGTGTGAAACTGGCCACTCGGCCACAGATATATGTATAACATGTGAAACTGGCCACTCAGCCACAGACATATGTATAACATGTGAAACTGGCCACTCAGCCACAGATATATGTGTAACGTGTGAAACTGGCCACTCAGCCACAGATATATGTATAACATGTGAAACTGGCCACTCAGCCACAGATATATGTATAATGTGTGAAACTGGCCACTCAGCCACAGATATATGTATAATGTGTGAAACTGGCCACTCGGCCACAGATATATGTATAACATGTGAAACTGGCCACTGATCCACAGATATATGTATAATGTGTGAAACTGGCCACTCAACCACAGATATATGTGTAACGTGTGAAACTGGCCATTCAGCCACAGATATATGTTACTGTGTGAAAGTGGCCATGTGTGAAACTGGCCACTCAGCCACAGATATATGTATAACATGTGAAACTGGCCACTGATCCACAGTTATATGTATAACGTGTGAAACTGGCCACTCAGCCACAGATATATGTATAACGTGTGAAACTGGCCACAATATATGTATAACGTGTGAAACTGACCACTCAGCCACACATATATGTATAACGTGTGGAACTGTGTGAAACTGGCCACTCAGCCACACATATATGTATGACGTGTGCAACTGGCCACTCAGCCACAGATATATGTATAACGTGTGAAACTGGCCACTCAGCCACAGATATATGTATAACGTGTGAAACTAGGCCACTTAGCCACAGATATGTATGACGTGTGAAAGGCCACTCAGCCACATATATGCATTGTGTAAAACGGCCACTCAGCCATATGTATATGTAAAAATATCACACATATGATTGTGTAAAACTGGCCACTCAGTCACAGATATGTATTGTGTAAAACTGGCCACTCAGCCACATATATGTATATGGTCTAAAACTGGCCCACCTAGCCACAGATATGTATATTGTATAAAATGGGCCACTTCAGCCACGATATGTTTTATAGTTTAAAAACTGGTTCCAATCAGCCAACAGTTATTGTATATTGTGTAAAATGGCCACTTAGCCACATATATGTTATTGTGGTAAAAAACTGGCCACTCAGCACACATTAATTTGTAATTAGTTATAAAACTGGCCACTCAGTCACAGATATGTTATATAGTCTAAAAAATGGCCACTCACCACAGATATGTTTTTATTTATGTTATTTTTTTTTAAAAAAAACTGGGCCATGAGCCCAATGATATTATTAGAAAATATTACCAAAACTTTAGTTGTGAAAACTGGCACTTAGCCACATATATGTACCGGTGTGTTTAAACTGGCACTCAGCCAACAATATATGTATATTGTGTACCAACTGTTCCACTCAAAGTGCCACATATATGTATAACTTTTACTGCCACCTCATCCACATATAAGTATATTGTGTAAAAAACTGGCCACTCAGTCACAGATATGTATATTGTGTCAAACTGGCCACTCGCACTCGCCACAGATATGTATATGTGTAAATAATGGCCACTCAGCCACATATATGTATATTGTGTAAAACTGGCCACTCAGCCACATATATGTATATTGTGTACAACTGGCCACTCAGCCACAGATATGTATATTGTGTACAACTGGCCACTCAGCCACAGATATATGTATAACGTGTGAAACTGGCCACTCAGCCACAGATATATGTATAACGTGTTGAAAATGGCCACTCAGCCCACAGTATATGTGATAAAACATGTGAAACGGCCACTTCCAGCACTGATTTATGTATAATGTGGGAAACTGGCACACTCAGCCACAGCAGATATAAGTTAATGTGTGAAACTGGCCACTCAGCCACAGATATATGTATAATTGTGTGAAAAATGGCCATCGAGCCACAGATATATGTATAATGTGGGAAACTGGCTACTCAGCCACAGATATATGTATAATGTGTGAAACTGGCACTAGGGGGGTTTTTTTTCCCCCCCCCAACTGATATATGTATAATGTGTGAAAAAACTGGCCACTCGGCCACAGATATATGTATAACATGTGAAACTGGCCACTCAGCAGACATATGTATAACGGGCCACTCAGCCACAGATATATGTGTAACGTACATGTGAAACTGGACGGCCACTCAGCCACAGTATATATGTGTAACGTGTGAAACTGGCACTTCAAATCAGCCACAGCTATATGTATAACATGTGAAACTGGCCACTCAGCACATGATATAAATGTCACTAACGTGTGAAACTGGCACTCAGCACAGCAGATATATGTATAATGTGAAACTGGCCACTCAGCCACAGATATATGTATATGTGTGAAACTGGTCCACTCAGTCTACAGATATATGTATAATGTGATGACTGGCACTCGGCCACAGATATATGTATAACATAGTGAAACTGGCCACTGATCCACAGATATATGTATAATGTGTGAAACTGGCACTACAACCACAGATATATGTGTACGTGTGGACTGGCCTCATCAGCCACAGATATGTTACTGTGTGAAAGTGGCCATGATGTGAAACTGGCCACTCAGCCACAGATATATGTATACATGTGAAACTGGCACTGATCCACAGTATATACGTGTAACGTGTGAAACTGGCCACTCAGCCACATATATATGTATAAACGTGTGAAACTGGCACTATATATGTATGAACGTGTGAAACTAAAGACAACTCAGCCACACTACATATATAACGTGTGGAACTGTGTGAAACTGGCCACTCAGCCACACATATATGTATGACGTGTGCAACTGGCCACTCAGCCACAGATATATGTATAACGTGTGAAACTGGCCACTCAGCCACAGATATATGTATAACGTGTGAAACTGGCCACTTAGCCACAGATATATGTATAACGTGTGAAACTGGCCACTCAGCCACAGATATGTATAACATGTAATACGGGCCAACAAAATAAATATGGCATGTGAAAATGGCCAAAGATAAATATATCACCATTTAGTTCAGCATGTTGGTTAAGATGATTATTAACCCTTTACATGCTCATGGTGAAAGTAACAACCAACAAATTACATATATTTTTCTTATTTCTCTGTAAATATGTCTTGGAATTTCATTCGAATTGCGTCTAATGAAATTCCAAGACATATCCATGATATTTGCAGGGATAAATAAAAGAAAATTGTTTGTTATTTTTTAACTATTTATAGGCCACATGTTTCCCAGCATGCAAAGAGTTAGCCACCATGTTATCCATTGTAGAACCAGATGACGACGAAGTAGACCGAGCGCGGGACATTCTCCTGTCGTCTGCTCAGGAAGAACATGACAAGGGAGAGCACCAAGACTTGTTTTTCTTCATTGGAGCGGACGTGAGTTATTGTACTTAGATTGACAACCCATTTATTGCCTCAAGATCAGGGTAATACAGGCACTGCCAATTTTTATTTGACAATGATTTGAAACCCCTGTGATTTAATAGAATTACAAACGTCTAATTTCTTCCTCTCAGAATTAAATTCAAGTCTAATTTCCATTATGGCTAGAGCAGACCTTTCCTGTAGGACCAATACAGGATGTGGGATCACGTGTTTCCGAACGGCGTGACGTCATGTTTTTTTTAGATGTGTTTACAGTAGATTTCCTTTAATATATTTCCAATGGAATGACATATTTTTATGAAATATACCGCAGCCAATGTGGTACACATTGCCCTTTATTGTATTGACAGCTTTATTCTCATAATTCTGTCGTTTTGACGAAGAATCGGTTACTGTAAATAAAAACTTGAGCATGTGAATGTAAGAAATAAATGTTACTTGTATCTTTGTGAAAGCTATAAGTTATTGTAAATAATTTTCAGAACACCCATAAAACTCCTATTCCATCGTATTTGGTGTGTTACATATCATCAAAATCCGTCCATTTGTTAGGAAGATTTTAAAGAAAATCTACTGTAAAAATGATGTCACAGATTACGTCACGTCTGAAAATTGGGTTCGGAAACCATGTGATCCTACACCTTGCAATACACCTGGCTGACTTGTGGACATCAAATATCTCCACACAGACATATTGTATTGGTCTCCCACCTCTGGGGAAGACATTTATTATACTAGTGTATTTAGCAAATGCATTTAAGAGGGTATTTCTCTGTACCACTAATCACTTGGCAAATTATTAACCACACTTTCCATGCCAAATAACATTCATGTACACAGAGCTCAAGATAAGCTGCGTATTTGCTTAAATACTCAATTAAAATTGCCAAAAAAACAATTGAAATCAGAAGTAGCGAGTATCAAAAAGCAATACAAATGTTATGGTACCTTTATCATGCTGCAGAAAACAATAAACAGACCACAAATATAGCATATTTTTCTGATTTTCCATGAAAACACATCTTGGTATTTCATTAGAAATCCAAGGAGACAATTCTAATGAAATGCCAAAGCAAACTATTCAATAATTGCTGCATATGTCGGCCCGCAAGTTACTAGTACTTTAAGTTTTTAAATTACTTTTAAAAGTCATATGCCTGTTTATCATGATCCATATTTCCAAGCTATGACCCACCCATGTGGCCTGCCTGTGCATGTCAAAGGTTCAATAACTTGTGTTTAAGATTATGCAACATGACTATCAGATGCCACAGCTAGCGGGGTGTCCCAGGAATATTATTGGGACGCATGCTGGCTGGATATTGTTTGTTTGTTGGGGTTAACGTCCTATCAACAGCTAAGGTCATTTAAGGCCGGATCAATGGGTTTAGTACTAAATCCCATATTTTACCTGTACATGTACATGTTCAAGTACATGTACAAATGGGAGGGGGGGAGGGGGAAATCCAAAAATCAGAACTGAATATTTACAATAAAAAGATATATATTCAGCTTTGAAATCAGAATAATCCTGATCTGATGCCATGTCCTCGCCACACCAGAACCACTTGGCCCCCTCACTATAGCAGTAAGATCAGTAATAATCTTACTACTTTTATAATGGGCAATAACCCAATTCAACTCCCAGGTAACAAAAGAGACAAAGATAAAAACGTACCTGAGGGCCAAACCAGCAAAATCGTGATTCCTATAAGGAGGAACCCCTTCCGTTAATTTACGCCGTCATGTTCGCCCGACCAACCACCCACCTGGCTGGATACGTGGCCGCGGTCATCTAGTAGAATATATGATTAATTTTATTTATCCACAGGACGACATCTGTGATCCAGTACGAGAATTTGCCGGACTAACTGAGAAAACACCGCTATTAGCCATCCTGGACTTTCCAGAACAAAAAGTATACATCAGTGATGCTACAGACATTACCAGTGATATTGTTAAGACATTTGTTAAAGGTTACCTGGATGAAACGTTACCATCACGGCCATGTAGACGTTAAACAGTGCTGTATTTATGTTGTTCAGCTGTGCAGTGATAAGTGACACGCCACAACAAAAGCGGACTTCTAGTATTTTTTACCGGTGTAGCAGCTTAACCCTTTCAACACCACAGGCATGTATAGTGGTATTGGCAAACAGTGTAGATCCAGATGAGTCGGCTCGTGACGAGCCGTCTCATCAGGATCTGCACTCTTTGCAAGTAATTTTCATATTTTTGAGAACAAAACACCCCCTATTCATAAATGAACTAATTGGGTGCAAAATTAACATATCAAAATATATTCCAGTTACTTAATAGGGGTGAAAGGGTTAAGATTTATTCTACAATGCCCAAGAAAACCATTCTTTTCATGCCCGTTTGAAAAAACTAAACATGTTATTTTTGTCGAGCCCGCTTGCGGAAAGCGAGACATAGTGATCACAATGACGTCCAGGTGTCCATGCGTCCATCCGTCGTGCGTCAGTCA
>CM055277.1:64702379-64764711 GCA_029237695.1 Conchocele bisecta
GCGTCAGTCACATGAGAGGGTATATGTTGGTACAAAAGTACCCCCAACAATGCTCTTCTGTGTGTTGGGGAGCTTTGTTAGTAGCTCTTATTGGCTTATTCCATTGTTTTGTTGGGTACTTGTTATACAGTAAAACCCCAACAAAGATCAGTTGGTGGGAACGTCCGTCCGTCCGAAATCTGCATTAAAGTTTTTAAATACCTTATATCTCTGCAGTCCTAAGTCACTTCATATGCTTATTAGTCTTCATTCTGTGTGCCACTCATGCGGCCCCTGTGCCCCAAAGTCAAGGTCAAATGACTTTGAAATTTGTGTTAAAGTTTTTACATACCTTTTACCTCCAAACTTACTCAGGTTTGCTTCAAACTTCAGATAATTTATTATCATCCATATTTTCAATCTATAGCCCACCCATGTGACCCATATGCCCAAGATCAAGGTCAAATGACTAAATATACTCTGAGACCATCAAATGCCTCGGCGGGCTCGACATGCGGGTATTGTGTCATATTTTAGCTGCTTGACTGCTTTTCATGTTTACAAATTCATGCTGGACTCCATGCTATTGAGAATACTAATGTCTTTAACCCTTTCAACCCTAAATAACTGGAATGGATTTTGATGTTAACTTTCCAACCAATTCAATTGTCACAAAATGATTTTCAGACTTGTCCATTTATAAAAAAGGGTGTGATGTTTTCCTAAAAAAATATGAAAATACATGTACTTGCAAAAAGTGTAGATCCGGATGAGACAGCTCGTCACGAGCCGGCTCATCTGGATCTACAATATTTGCAAACACCGCTATAGAGGGCTGTAGTGTTGAAAGGGTTAATGGGCCTCCGATATGACATTTTTATGATTTTACATGCGAAGCTAGCAATGCAAAGACATTCTGTGAAAGAAACACCATGTCAAGGTCAGTACTACTGTAGTCAACTGGTAGCAGAATTTTATTTACACTACAAGGTGCCCTTGTATCATTGTATGTGAAAATGTTTTCATAATGTCACAATGGAATGTCTTGTTAGGTTTATAAAATTATTATTATATGATATTTGAGATAAATGCCATGAGAAAGGGATGTATTTTGTCCCCAGTTGATAAATGGTTACTGTGTATTGCAGTGCAGGGGCCCGTTTCACTAAACTTCGTACGACTAAAATGTTCGTATTAAAGCGCAAAGTTAGGATCGTCTAGAAATTTCAATTGATGGATTTACATTTATTGAGCATAGGCTGCATATGCAGCCTATGCTCAATTAATGTAAATCCAATAATTGTTTACAAGAAAACATAGTTAATGTGATATTTACAGACTATCATAATTTTGCACTTACGAACATTTTAGTCTTACAAAGTTTAGTGAAACGGCCCCCAGTTGCTGTTTTGTACATGCACCCTTCAATTACTTACAGCACTTTACTTTAAAGGTACATGCCCACTCAGTAGGCACAGCATGTTCTTCATAGGAATTAAATAAGTGTAGTATTGTGTCACTATTCCACCAGTTCTAAAAAATATGAGTGCCCGCTATACAGATATAATCATTTAATATGATTTATTTTACTGATAGTGACTCGCGGTGGTATCGGGCTATTTTCATATGCAAATGAGGCATGCTATTTTTTTATTATTTATACTAATTAAATGTGTCACCTGAAAAATATAAAGAACATTTTGTGCCTACTGAGTGCGCATGTACCTTTAATAAAATTATTCATTTGGATATTTTTCTCTATTTTTTTACATCAGTAAGGACCATTCGGTACCAAGCTGAAGGCTGGAATTATCTATATGTAGATTTTTGTTTTATTTTTACATTTTCCAACCTCAGTGCAACTTAAAGTTTGTAAGAAACTCTTCATCATGTAGCTTGCATTTATTGCAGTGTAATAACCAGTAGCCGATTTCATCAAAATTGCAAGTATAGTTTTCTAGCAAAGTATACTTTGAGGGAGTAATCATTAATTTTTGCACATATTTGATGATTAAAAGTATGCAGAATTATTATACTGAATTTATTACATTATCACAGCCAAAATGGCTGTGATAATGTAATAAATTCAGTATAATAAAAATTAATAATTTTATCCTAAAATTTAAAATTTCTCCCTCAAAGTATATTTTGCTAGATAAGTATGCTTTGCAATGTTGGTGAAATAGGCTACTGGTGTTATAAAAATTATAATACATGTCTTACATTTGTGAGGATTTAATAATATGATATTCAATATTAAACTTGACTGATTGTATAAGAAATGAGGCTATGATATCACTGAATATCACATTAAGTCACGTAGCATTTTTAGCTCAAAGTATTACATTAACCTTTAGACCGCTATTTTATTTTCTTTGTCATCTGCTGTTTATTTTCTATTTTTCAGTTTTATCATCAAAAACATGCTTTGACAGCACTTTAGAATAATTTACAACATGCTTTGACAGCACTTCAGAATCATTTCCATTGGAAATGATTCTAAAGTGCTGTCAAACCATGTTTTTATTGAGAAATAAGGCAAGACATAAAAGCAATAGCAGACGACAATTGTTGTGAGTAGCGGTCTAAGGGTTAATACATGTAGTTCAACGCTTGATATATGAGACAGGCCATGTGATTGTGTACCTTGTAACAATATAAAATATATTTACATCAATTTACAACATGTGTTGAATTGGCCGAATACGTAAGGCCTGATAACATAATTTGAAGAAGTATTTTAAAACTGACGTTTCATCACAGTTTCTGTGATGAAATGTCAGTTTTAAAATACTTTTTCTGTGATGAAACGTTAGTTTTAAAATCCTTGTTCAAATTATGTTATCAGGCAGTACATATTCGGACAAATCAACGCTTGTTACCTGATAAATCTGTTTCAAGCATTTGTCTGCGACTCTGTGCATGGAGTGAGTTTATTTGATTATCCCCTCGCCGATAAGCAAGATGGGGATATAGCGTTAGTCCACGTACGTGCATGTACGTGCGAGAATGCGTTAGTAACACCTTTCATTTTTAAATAACTCATGAACCGCTTCACCGATTTTGATATTATTTGGCCACAATGTGTGGATCGGGATGGTGTTTCGTTTTGCAGACGACCCACGTCCGACCGTGCAAGGTCAAGATCACTGAGGACTTGAGTTCACCTTGTTTGTAAGGCAAATGCTTTAAAGTATTTTGTATTATCAAAGTTGCCAGCAAAGGGATTGGTTCATAATAATGATGCTCTTGTTTTGTCAGCATTTACCTATGACCAAAGTTGCATATGTATTACATTGTGAAAGGTGGGTGGTGGTCGGGGGCGAATGAGACGGCGTAAATTAATGGTATGGGTTCCGCCTTATAGGAACCACGATTTGCCTGGTTTGGCCCTCAGGTACGTTTTTATCTTTGGCTCTTTAGTTACCTGGGAGTTGAATTGGGTTATTGCCCATTATAAAAGTACATGTAGTAAGATTCTTACTGATCCTACTGCTTTTGGGAGGGGCCAAGTGATTCTGGTGTGGTGAGGACCTGGCATCAGATCAGGATTATTCTGATTTCAGGGCTGAATATATAGTTTTGTTATTGTAGATA
Organism: Conchocele bisecta; assembly: GCA_029237695.1. Lineage (NCBI taxonomy): Eukaryota > Metazoa > Mollusca > Bivalvia > Lucinida > Thyasiridae > Conchocele > Conchocele bisecta. The sequence goes on from CM055277.1 coordinate 64,705,956, forward strand.
TTCAGTTCTGATTTTGGGGTTCCCCCCACCCCCATTTGTACATGTACTTGAACATCTACATGTACTTTTACAGGTAATATATGGGATTTAGTACTACACCCATTGACCCGGCCTTAAATGATCTTCGCTGTTAATAGGCCGTTAAACCCCAACAGACAAACAAACAAACATCGTGAAGGTGGTTTGGTTTACTGTGTATATGGCATGTTATGGCGAAATGGCGACCGGTGGATGGTTTTAACTGTGCAGGGGCCCGTTTCACTAAACTTTGTACGACTAAAATGTTCGTAAGTGCAAAATTAAGATAGTCTGTAAATTTCACATTAACAATGTTTTCTTGTAAATAATTATTGGATTTACATCTATAGAGTATATGCAGCCTATGCTCAATAAATGAAATTTCCAGACGATCCTAAATTTGCACTTTCAGACATTTTAGTCGTACAAAGTTTAGTGAAACGGCCTCCAGATCCCGATCAACCTGGATAATTGCAGCATAATGTGTTTACTCTTTTTCTGGCCCTGTTCTCAATAGATGTTCGGTATTACAGGGGACATAACCATGTTTTATTGCATAAATGGGTACTCACAGTTTAATATCACAGTGTAATAAAAATCATATTAACCTCATTACAAAAAACAGGTTTGGTGACCAGTACAGCTTCAATTTATGATGATGTGCTTATGTAATAAATAAAATCTAACATTTTTCATTATAGGGATGAATGGCCTTTTTGTGGAATTTATCGGGGTATAAACTTGGAAAAGTCGCGGGAATACTGGACGAAGACCGGAAGGCCTCGTCCAGTATTCCCGCGACTTTTCCAAGTTTATATCCCCGATAAATTCAACAAAAAGGTCATTCATTCCTTATAATTCCAGCATTTGAAATAAATTCATCAAGAAAATATGTTTATTTTGACAAACGGCAGCCATTTGTTTACATTGACAGCACTGACAGCGCACCTGTAGAAAGTAGTTTGGCATGGGAGTTTACTGGGATATAAATTTTGGACAGAGACTTGCTACGGGCCAATCAAATGTTAGGGAATTGTGTAAATATGTTTGTGCTGGAATTATTATATAATATTATGGTCTTTATTAAACTCATTGACTGGTTTCATAAGAAACCCGGCTATAATTTCATAATAAACTCCGCATAGTAGTAAATATCATATTAAAGGTACATGCCCACTCAGTAGGCACAACATGTTCTTTATCTCAGCGACATCATCGTATACATTTTCTGGCAAAATAAACATTCATTCATCATTACCCCACATATTGATTCACATTATTATACTTTTATATCAGACATAAAATTTCCACACTGATATCAGGGGCGATAACCGTGTTTCCTTAAAATTTTAACGGACATTAATACTATTTATGTATTTATTTTTTTGATGTGCAATGATCATACTTTATAATATGTCGAAAACATTATTTTTTCAGGTGACACATTTAATTAGTATAAATAATGAAAAAATGTCATGCCTCATTTGCATATGAAAATAGCCTAATACCACCGCCAGTCACTATCCGACAGTAAAATGAATATTACTAAATAATTATATCTGTATAGGGGCTCTCGTAATTTTTAGAACTGTTGGAATAGTGACACAATTATACACTTATTTAAATTCTATAAAGAGCATTTTGTGCCTATTGAGTGGGCATTTACCTTTAAATCATCACTTGTGTAACATCCTCTATTTTTGGCCGTAGATGTCCAGTATTACAGGGAACATAACCATGTTTTACAAACATACCAGTGTATAATGTAGATCTGAAAATGAGACACACCATGCTATGTTGTACATTCAGACATCTGTGTAATTCCACGAAATACGTTTACAAAATTTACAATATTTTCTATTTTCCTTAAATAGCGTCAAAAGTTGACCAAAATTTCAGAGCACATGCGGAATTATTTATGTACTCTGAAAATTTTGTTAACTTTTGACTTTATTTATGAAAAATATTGTAAATTTTGTAAATGTATGTAATGAAATTACGCAGAAGGTACACAATCACATGGCAAGTCTCAAATGTCACCTGTAAGGTGTCGACTGTCGACATACACATACTGTGAAGTTCTTGTTAAGTTATCAGTAGATATTAGAAATATACCTTGTGTTTCGTTATACGACTGTAACAGTTACTACATGCATTTTCAAACTCGGTGAAGAGATGTATTAAATGAATTATCTGTCCAGTGTGTTCCTCCAAGTGGCGTTTTTCGCATAGTTCCAAATAATTATGAAACAATTTGTGCCTGACAAACATCACATGGCGTAATTATATGTGATGTTATGTTGCTGTCTTTGATGGTTCGTATTTGAATTTAAATACAGGTTCCTTCATTTTCGTCTCCCAGACTTTGTCAAAGTTATCGCTTTCTTCCTGCGAGAACCAATTTTTCCAGTCGCCTATCACACCTGGAATAGTAAACACAATATATCGCGGATCCATTTCACTAAACAACTGGGACCCGTTTCACTAAAATTCTTACGACTAAGAAGTTTGTAAGTGCAAAATTGAAGTCCAAACTCACATTTGTTCAGACAGCCGATTTTGGAAAATCCTTCATTGATGTGCTGCATTTAATGACACGAAAATGACCGGTACAAACTGGTTTCATTTGAGAAACGCGTTAATGTGAGAAGCAAATTCATAGAAATCGTTGTATGAACATTTTTATTGTACAAAATTTAGTGAAACGGGCAACAAGTATTAGTGCAGACTGACGATACACGAGTATTTTAAGTGTTGTGAGCCCTTATTGGCCTCAACTATCTACACGTGTGTGCAAATTTCGTACCAGAGGCCCGTTTCACTAAGCTTCGTTATTATGATAGTCTGTAAAATTCACATTAACAATGTTGTCTTGTAAGCAATTATTGCATTTACATTCAGGGCCGTAGACAGAGGTAAAAATCTACCGAGGCAAATCTTATGAAACGTGTATCCAGTGGGAGCGCGTAGCGCGACCCGCATCGTACATAATTTGCACTTACGAACATTTTAGTCCTATGAAGTTAAGTGAAATGGCGCCCTGCTCGTTTTTCATGTGTCATTGCCCAACCAATTTACCAAATTTTAACCCTTAGACCGCTACTCGCAACAATGGTCGTCTCCTGTTGCTTTTATATCTTGCCTTATTTCTAAAAATAAAAGCCTGTTGTAAATTATTCTAAAGTGCTGTCAAAGTATGTTTTTGATAATAAAAATGGAAAATAGACAATAAACAGCAGACGACAAAAAAATAAGATAGCGGTTAATCCTCACCTTTACAGCAAGCTGGGTATATACAGATACAGTGCATAGAATATTCGGGGAGCCAGAATGTGCCCCCGTCATTACAGGGACTTGCATAAATCTTTGGTAAATATTTACAGGGATTTAGGGGCTGTAATATATCTCTGATATTTAGACATGCGTCTCCCGATTAATCGCACGTTCATATAGTTTCACCTTGATATAAAATGTTTATAGGCATTGCCTCATTGAATGCTTTCAGTTACCAGACATGCCAAGTCTCACGGAATTTCCGGGAGTCTCCAGAAATCAAGGCTCCTCTCCCGGTCTCCCAAAAATGTAATAAAAACTCCGTGATTTCTAAAACGTCCGCATTATTTTTTTTTGTTAAAAAATAAAGAAATTTGTCGTGCAATCCATACCATCGCTCTCGAAACAGAAGGATCTAAGATTATACAGCATCGCCAAATCGAGCGCAGCTGTATTAAGGTAGAATTATGGTCCTTGGTTAATTGATTTCGATTGACTATTGGTCAATTTCATCCTTAACAATAAGAAGTTTCAGTCATTAGCATAAGAATTAGATGCGTCAGAATGCAGCAGAGTGCGTTTCAGACACCTCGTTTTAAAATAATTTCCAGTGGGACATGCACCCGGACCCCACCCGCCCTACTGGCCCCGTTTTGGAAAAATCTCCAGAAATTTGCTTCTTTCAACTTGGCATATGTGTGTTACGGTCAAAATGAATGCATGTTCCTCCTACCTTTCCTGAAGAACTGGAAATCCTTGGTTAATATTAATTTCTTCGTTTCTGGGCTCAATTTATGTTCTGCCATCTTTCTGAAGCTGCATGCCTCGTACATTTCCTGCAGAAATTCATCACTAACGTCCGCGCCCAGGAACTGCGATAATCTCTTAATTTCCCGTATGCCGTGCTGAAATATAAGGTTCGACCATGTCCAGCCGTGGGTAAACGTTTGCCGTGGCACGAGGGAACTGTTTGAATCCCAAGGCCGTAGACATGGTAAAATGTTGTTACATTTCCGTCGGAAATGTCATGCAATTTGAGCATGTATGCAGTACTTTCGGTACTTTGATAATCTGCTCCATTCAAACAGCTGGTTTAATTACTCATACATATTCCGGGGCCGCAGTACACGTCGCGTGATTCAGCAGCATCAATTTCAATATTTTGGTGCGACCGTTGTGAACTGGTCTGGTGACGTAATAGCGCGGTGTTTACTTGGCCCCGGAATGAGCATTGTCTACAGCCATGGTCACACAGTATGGGTTGTACCTTTGAACATGACTGTGAGCGGTGTCAAACAACGACAGTCATGTAACAATATATCGATTGATTATTTGATTGGGACTTTATGTCTGTTCAATAGCCAAGGTCGTGTATACATGTATATGGGAATACACTTGTAACTAAAACGTTCAGCACTGAAAGACAGTATCCTGATCGGTTGCCAGGCTTACCGTAAGATAATTGCAGTGGTTAAAAAACGACCCAAGCAAATGGTGTAACAGTAATACATACACTTGGTCAAATGACAGTGCCTCAACATTAGGAATAATATTCACAAACAACAAATCTAAAATTCATGAATTAAATTTATCCCCTAAAATTAAGTCATTCCAACATTGTCTAAATAATTGGCAAAAACGGAACTTAACATTAATTGGCAAAATAACTCTGTTGAAGACTTTTTGCGTTACCTAAACTAATATATCCATTAACTGTGGTCGAAAATCCGGAAGACCGGACAATCGAACAAATTAATTCTATAATGTATACATTTCTTTGGGATGGTCCAAACCGGTAAAATATCACGAAATACTATAATTAAAAAGTATGAAAACTACGGTCTCAAAATGGTAAATATTCATGCATTCATAAATTCCCTAAAATGTTCACGGATCAAACGTCTAAAAGGTACACAAAACCACTTGAAAAACGCATACAATAAAGAACTAAATAAATATGGAGGAGATATATTGTTTAAAAGTAATCTTGATCATAACGAAATAATTAAAAACTATACATTCTTGACACAAATATTAATTTCATGGTGTAAAATAAACTATAACAATAAAAATACTAATATATCGCAAGAAATTATATGGCATAACAGCAATATCAAAAACGAAAGGAAAAATACATTTTTCTACACAGAATGGCATAATAAAGGTATTATGTATGTGAAGCATATATATGACTATAGGATAAAATAATTCTATAACTTTGATACTCTAAAAGAAATATACAACATAAACAATGGAGACTTCTTAAAATATTATATCCTGCTAGGCAATATTAAAGCAGAATGGTAACAGACAATGATATTAGAACAAATAGATAATGACATTCCAAAGTATTTAATATCTACTATATTATCGTCAAATCATGTGAATAAAATATTATACAACAAGGAAATTGACAATATGAGGTTGCCACAACAAAAACATATACTGAAATGGGAAAACGAATTAAACAATCAAAACATCGAATGGAATTATATTTTCTCATTGCCATACAAAAATACAATAAGTACAAAACTTAGAGCTTTTCAATACAAATAGCTAATGCGAATAATTCCGAATAACTCATTTCTGTTCAAATGCAAAATAAAGCCATCACATCTATGTGATTTTTGTCACATTGCCGTAGATTCAAACAAACACATGTTTTGGGAATGTACTAACATACAACCTTTTTGGTCAGACGTAAACGAACTATTACATACAAGTAGCTTAAACTTCACTATGCACTTAGCTTATGAATGTATATCATTCTGTAACTCAAAAGTTCCATGTAAAAATAAAACAATACTTATTAGCTTTATCATTCTACTTGCAAAATATTTAATTTTTAAATGCAAGTATGAGTCAACACATCCAACAATAGAACACTTTAATGCTTATCTTAAACAGACTATTAACATCGAAAAAACAATTGCCAGTATGAGAGACAAACTGGACAAGTTTCACTCGAAATGGAATGACTTTATACGGTAAAGCAGACATTAAAATAAATCGACCACTCCTATAAACCCATCCTTAGGTTAAAGTATTCCCCACCCCACCCCCCCCCCATTTTCCAATAACACCTTTGTTATTACTTCTTTTAGGAAAACATGTATTTTTAACCTTGTAAAACCACCCTAATTTCATATAACCATATCGACCTATACAACTCCAATAACAAAAATGAAATCTAGTAATAGATACATTTGTTTAATTGTCTGATGGATAAAAAAAACTTCTGTCAAAATAGTTTTTACATGTTATTTTTGAAATTACATGTACAAATACTTTCGACAGTGCTAGTTTTATGTATATATGTATGCATGTATGTATTTATGTATGGATGTATACATGTACCCTAGATGAATAAAACAATAAAATGAAGAAAAAAGGAAGATAATTGCAGTGGAACTTCTCTAAACCGGAACCAAAGACAACACCTGCGATGTTATTTTCGATGAGTTTCTTTGTCACTTAACTGTCTGTTCGTGATCGCATAGCTATGGATCAGAATGATCAAATGCCTGATTTACAGTGAAACTTCTTCAAGTCGGACGTGTCCGGTTTAGAGCGGTTCCACTGTATTGATAATATAACTATAAGAAAAGAAGGAACAACATGACGACATGTATCTCATGTAAGTGTGGGCGGAGCATGCGAAAGGTACATTGATAAGCTTTATCCTTAACGGAATCCCGATATCCCTCGTTTGATCATCAGGTACATTTTTGGCTTCCTGGTTACTTGAGAGTTGAATCCGGTCATGTCCATTATCAATGTAGTAAGATTAGTACTATAATCCTATTATTTTTGGATAATGGGTCCAAGTGACTTTGGTGCGGTGAGGACCTGGCACCAGGTCAGGTTATAATTTCAGGGCTGATTATATATTTTCCCAGTAAATAGTCGGTTCTGATTTTGGGATTTACCCCCGCCCCCATTACAATAGGTAACACATGGGAGTCGACCACGTTAACCTGGCATAAAATGACCTCAGCTGTTGATAGGTCGTTAAACACCATTAAATCAAACCTCGTGCAAGTCTTCGTAGTAGACGACATGAAGCGGGAAGTCCGGCTCTTTTCGTATCGCCTCTCCCCACTCGTTCAGATAGTCCGCATAATGTCCGTACTCAACTAGAATGAAGAAATACATGTAAGTACTAGCTATAGTTCACATAATGCATTTGTAATTAATTAATTTCTTAGCGAGCGAGAAATTATTTTTATTAAAAATTCAATATATGAACTATAACTAGCTTAATGGTTGCCCCGCCACATCGCGGGCACCTGTCTATTAGAATGGAGCGCTGCCTATAAACGTGTTTTCAACAACGATACTATTACGTGATTGACGGTTTGACTCTGAATCGATCGTACACATGGTGCGCGTCACAGGAAATTACGTCAAAAATGCGGGGCCTGTAGTTATATAACTGCTGAGTTATTGCAACGCTTAATGATTAATATAATAGATATTAGCGAAAGCTTCGGGACTAATTGGTTGAGCAACTAGGACAAACAACAAGTGTGTTTATAGGTTATTGCCGAGACAGTAGTAATAAAAAGGCTTGGACTGGACCACTTCACCTCCTGGACTGGACCACTTAACCTCCTGGAGCCCGCCCCCACCCCCACGGGGCGGGCCACACCCCACGCAATACACCACTCGTCATTGTTTATACTACTCGGGGTCTAATGCATTGCTCGGAGCCTGGACCACCCACGATAAATATCTGTACCACTTCACCCCCTGGAGCCACCCCCACCAAACCACTTTCCCAGACAGGACCATACCTCTTGCTAATTACAGCATGAGCAAGAATACAAGGTAGAGCCAGTGGTAAACCCACGAGGCGAGCCCAAGGGACGGCCGACACCCCTAGCCAGCCAAGGGATCGCCGCGCATCTCCGCCCCTTTTTTCCAGCAAGAATGTTTGTTTGCCATTGCGAACAGCTGAGTATTTCGCTAATCGATAATACAACCAGTATTGCACAACACTAGGTAGTGTTTATATATAACTTCCGGGTTTATGTATTATAACTAACTCGGTGGCTGTGGTCCAAGTCGCTGCTATACGGTGATGCACGTTGTGAGTTCGAGGTAGGGTACTCAGGCCCGTAGCCAGACCTGTTTGAAGGGGGGGGGGGGGGTCGTTTCGAAGGCCCAAAGGGCCTGAGGTATCTAGGGGGGTCTACAAAAAGTGGAGGGGGGGGGGGGGGTCGTCCTAGCGCTCCGACCCCCCCTGGCTAAGGGCCTGGTACTGATAGTCGTTCAGATAGTCCGCATAATGTCCGTACTCAACTAAAATGAAGAAATACATGTAAGTACTAGTACAAGTTGACATATTGCATTTTTAATTAATTAATTTCGTAGCGAGCGAGAAATTAGTTTTATTAAACATTCAATATGTTAACTATAGCTAACTTATTGGTTGCCCCGCCCCATCGTGGGCACCTGTCTATTATAATGGAGCGCTGCATATAAACGTGTTTTCAACAACGATACTATTACGTGATTGGCGGTTTGACTCTGAATCGATCGTACACATGGTGCGCGTCACAAGAAATTACGTCAACAAGGCGGTGCCTGTGGTTATATAACTGCGGAGTTATTGCAACATGTAATGATTAATATAATAGATATTAGCGAAAGCGTCGCGACTAATTGGTTGAGCAACTAGGGCAAACAACAAGTGTGTTTATAGGTAATTGCCGATATAGTAGTAATAAAAAGGCTTGGACTGGACCACTTCACCTCCTGGACTGGACCACTTAACCTCCTGGAACCCGCCCCCACCCACACGGGGCGGGCCACACCCCACGCAATATACCAGACTCGACCTTATTTATACTACTCGGGGACTACTGCATTACTCGGGGCCTGGACCACCCATGATAAACATCTGGACCACTTCACCCCTGGAGCCCACCCCCACCAGACCACTTTCCCAGAAAGGACCATACCGCTTACTAATTATAGCATGAGCAAGAATACAAGGGAGAGTCCGTGGTAAACCCACGAGGCGAGCCCAAGGGAAGGCCCACACACCTAGCCGGCCAAAGGGATCGCCGCGCATCTCAGCCCCCTTTTTCCAGCAAGAATGTTTGTTTGCCATTGCAAACAGCTGAGTATTTCGCTAATCGATAATACAACCAGTATTGCACAACACTAGGTAGTGTTTATATATAACTTCCGGGTTTATGTATTATAACTAACTCGGTGGCTGTGTGGTCTAAGTCGCTGCTATACGGTGAGGTGATGCACGTTGTTAGTTCGAGGCAGGGTAAACTAGTAAATCTCAAAAACAAGATAGCCGACAGCATAACAACGGCGTTCCTTAACGACCGCCGTTTAACTGCGCCAGAAATCAGCCGAATGTCGATATAACGAGCGGTGGTGCACTTGGAAATCGAGGTGTGTACGGCGTAGAAATTGACGAGGTTTGTTTTCTGCCAGCATCTATGGCTTTGCTCCGGGCGGCCTGTCAGTCTTCATTCTAAATGTCATTGCCCGAGGTAGGCGCAAATTTGTTTGTACCATGAAGTTTTGTATGACAAGCGAGATATGTATGGTGTGCGGTGGGGACATGTCTGGGCGGTGGTGTACTTGGGCGGACTTTTAAAAAAACCTCATCATTCATTATCCGAGATGGGTGTTAATTTGTTTGTACCATGAAGTTTTGTATGAGAAGCGATATGTATGGTGTGCGGCGGGGGACATATCTGAGCGGTTTTGTACTTGGACGGACATTAAAAAAAAACTCATCATTATTCATTATCCGAGATGGGTGTTAATTTGTTTGTACCAGGAAGTTTTGTATGAGAAGCGATATGTATGGTGTGCGGCGGGGGACATGTCTGAGCGGTGGTGTACTTGGACGGATTTTTAAAAAATAAAACATCATTCATTATCCGAGATGGGTGTTAATTTGTTTGTACCAGGAGTTTTGTATGAGAAGCGATAAGTATGGTGTGCGGCGGGGAACATGTCTCAGCGATAATCACGGTGGTGTACTTGGACGGAGCAATTGCACTCTATATATGGTTCCTTTTAAACGTATCTGTATTAGTAGGTATACCTGACGATAATTAAAGGTAACAACAATTGCCAGAGGCTCATTCTGGGCTCCACAGAGTTCTGCGGTAGGAGCTGTTTGGGTGAGTATTGTAAGGTACATCTGGCTAGGCTGCGGAAAGGTCCAGGAACTCAGCCGTGTACTGGGTGTGACGGACGTGTTAAAATAGCTATCTGCTGTACCAGGGGTGTGGGTATCGCTCAAGCGAGATTGTATGCGGAGCGCTAGGACCATCCAAAAAAGAATTTGCCCGGTTGGCGGCTATGTACATTTTTAATTGGAAACGTGTGCCTCCGCAAGCCAGTTAATGTCAAGCTCGTGCGTGCAAACGAGGAAGACAAGCTGTGGCGCCTTATCGCCAGCCCAGCCTTCGCACGGGCCAACGTCTTCGATGATGACCTTGCGGCGATCCAAATGCACAAGAGCCGCCTGGTACTCAATTGACCTGTGTATGTGGGTATGAGCATCCTCGACCTCTCCAAGCACCTAATGTACGACTTCTACTACAACGACTTGAAGGTCCAGTGTGGGTACAGCTACCAGCTCCTCTACACAGACACAGAATCCATCCTCCTCGAGATCCAGACCGAGGATGTGTACGAGGACATGGCGACAGACAGCCACCTCTATGACACGTCCGCCTACCCGAAGGACCACTCGCTCAGCGACTGAACAAGGTTTCCTTGTCCCCTTTTGACAGCAATCGCTGGATCAATGAAAATGGGGTGAACAGTCTGGCATATGGCCACAAGGACGCCTAGCGCTGTAGAACCCCATCTGGTGGAAGCACTATGCCAGGAGGCACCACAAGAAGCTCCTCTCAGACAAAGCCCCGAGAGGGTCCAGAATCCAAATAATAGAGCACTGGCTCTTCAGGCTTGGTAACCGAGCGTCCAAGTCGATACACCTGGAGGGACTACACGGGGTCCGTAGAGCGTCGGCGACTACCCTTGAGCTCTGCAGGCTGGTAGATATACCGAACACCAACAGCCGAGGGGAGTTTCTGCTCCTCCAAACCAACGGGCCGCCTGGCTACCACAGATGAGGGTTTGCGGGGCAACGTTTTGACATTGATGGCGTCGGAGGACTTCTTGCCGATCTGGTCACCTCACCATTCAGGGCAGAGACCACGGCAGGCAGCCTGATTACCCACTTACTTGCTCGCGTATGAGGGTCTACAAGCTCTTGGGCATATTAAAGCGCTCTACGATCCCCTGATCCCGATGGAAATCCACACGGCCGCATCTTATCGAGACCCCGTGCTTGACCAGCGGCTGAGAGACTGCGCCCATGAATTCGCGCCCCGGGTCAACCTGGAGAAGCTTTGGCCATCTAAGGGGGCTCCGCTTATAGATGTGGAAAAGAGATTCAGCCACCTCCTTAGCCTCCTTCGTGGTCAGCGGCTCAGCCTATTTATAGCGGGAGGCCACGTCAACGACTGTCAGGGCGTACTTGTACGTCTTACGGCCGACGCGATCGTGAGAGAGAAACAGGAGGTCGGCTTGGTAGACTTTTTTTGTTTGGCACTGGTACGTCGAATTTCGGGCGTGCAATACCTCGCACCGCGGGCAAATAGATCTGCCAGATGGTCTGCCTCTTGAGCCAGTCCTTGACAGCGTTTTCAGAAATATTGGCGGCTAGCGCGAGGTTATTGATGGATGCGAGCCCCTTCCAGTAGCCGCGGTGACTGTAGTATAGCGAGCTAAGCTTGCGTATCAATTGTTGTCAAGCTATTCAAGCAGATTGAACAGTCTCCAACAGGCATCGTCTGTTAACCGCACTCGCAGCTCCGCCAGCACCCGCTTTGCGAAAAGGGTGACCGTCTTTTCATCCTTGAGAGAATCGCGGGCCAAACGGATCAGAGCGTTAGCGCCAGTGAAACGGTATTTACGAGCCGTGTAGCCTACTTCAATAAAGCAGAGCGGAATAAAGTTCGTCAACTAGCATCGTTCTAGATCTGTACAAAAAAGAGTTAACAAACGTTGCAATTATTGCTTTGCAATAAAGTAGCTGACAAGGCATGTCGCAGTCATTCCCACGACGACGAACGCGATCTCGCGGTCTTTTTGGGCATCTGATGGCACATATAAGTCTGAAAGCTGGGGCTAGGGATCCAGCTGCGCCAGAGTTGTTTTTCTGCGGATATGCCCGCGCGTACTCGCGGATAGCGGCGTCGACGTCCCGGAAAGTTTGTACGGCGTGATCCTGGCGGCGAAGATCCTCGTTGATCCAGTCCAGACGGGCAGTCCGTTTTCGGGACCATGTTGCCTGGACGCTCTGGAGTTGTTCTACTGCTAAATCATGGCGCTTGCGCTCCTCATCTATATCGCAGATTCGAGAATAGAAAGTTGCTACCGCTGAATCCCAATGCGTTCACCACTGCTCCACATGTCAGCATTGCGATCGAAGCCATTATTCATTAGCTACGTTAATAAAGTTACTTCCATATATTAGCCGGTAGAATTCCAGATTTTTATTAGATAATCTCGGGTCCCAACAGCGGCAACATCTAAGGGGGCCCCCCGAAGGCCATCTTTGACAGTCGAGCAAACCCGATACTGTGGCCCGATATCACCACGGCATGATATGCCGCATTCACTATCATTTTGCCATCGTATTCAGCCATTGTCCGTTACTGCATATGGAAGGGATCACACGCAGTGTTTAAATGGGTCGCAACCGGCTTCGGAACCGCAGTTGGTTGCCGCGAAAGGCCCCAGCACCTACAACTACAAGCCCACCAACAACCCACGGGATGATCCAGGTCGGCGCCAGTTCCTTCGGAACTACCTTCGGATCCCGCGGCTGTTCCACAGGAGTTTCGCCTTGCGGATCGTTTTGACTAGTTGGAACGACTAGCAACTGTTTGGCCTCTCGAAGCGCAGCGATTATTTTATCTTGCTTAGCTTTCCAGGCTGCGGCCCCTGCCCGCCCTGCTGTCTGTCTTTTAGGGTCGTTATGTCGTTCCGACTGTAGGCTGTGAGACGCAGCCCTAGATACTGCTCGGCATGTCCCCCTACAACCAGTGCAGCGAGCCGTTGGCGCCGCTCCGAAGTTGCAGTTGTTTTTGTTGTTTCCTCTGTCGTTCCGACAGATGTTCCGGCAGTCGCAACGGCATCTTCCAGCAGGTGATCGAGAAGTTCGTCGTAGTTCATTGTGCGCTTGATTTTAAGCAGTGATATTCTGACTCGCACGTGAGTCTAATATGTTATGTTTGTGGCAGAGCACCTAAGTGCTTCCCACATTTTTTAATTGTTTTTTTTTAGCTGCAGCTATGCAGTGTTTATCACAAGCTAAGCAGTATTTAACATAAGTTTGGTGTGCATGGTTTCTGAAAGCATCTGCCGAAACTCCAGCCGCTTCTTCAGTGTTGGGATGACGTCATTCTCTCGAAGGCAATCATCGAAGGAGTCTCGGTCCTTGCTGTGAAAGAGGGCGACCCATTTCGTTCGCTCGCGCAGGTCCTTGAGGACGGCGTTGTACATCTGAGTGGAGATCCATAATCTTTGCTCCTCATGCCGACTCGAAAATGCGAGCTCAGAGAGCATGTCATTATTTTTGGTCAACGCCGCCTTGGTTGAGCAGTCGTCAATCACGTATAGGGTGGACTCGCCCTGAAATAGTTGGTAGAAGGCCCGCAGTTAATCATGTAGCCTGTCACCGGGGTCAACGATGTAGACCTCAGGGTCAGCCCAGATCCATGGGCGCTGCTGATAACTCTTGTTGTGCCGCACAGTGGGACACAGGACCACACTGTGTCGAAAGACATCACGGTAGGGACCCTCGAACAAATCCAGGATGAAAACTGTTTTTCCGCATTCAGTCTGCCCACATGTTATGGCAGCGTGGGCGTCTTTAATATAAAGCTGAGACGAATCTGCCATCTTCGATGTTGAGTTGCGCATCTGTGATGACATACAGGTACACGTTCAATGGTCCATCGCCGTCTGCCTCTTTGGCTATCTGGATCGTCAAACCCTCGGACTCATTCTCCACTCGGCGCCCACTACCGCGGAGTTTGTCGTCGAAAGTGAGGATTTCTGCAAGAGAGACGTCCGAGAGCTGCCAACACTGCGGCAACCTCTGGGGCGCGCTTAGAGCCAGCAGCAAAGTGCTTTTTTCTCTCGTCCCACTGCTGATGTGTGCGAAGGCCCTGGCTGTAGAGCTGGTTGGGGACTCCCTCAATTGTCACCTCGACCGTGGTGATTTTAGGGTTATAAAATCTGTCGCTTTTGCTAGCCCAGAGCGCGATCCGAGCATCCTCGAACAGTATCAGTATGCCTTTCATCGAGCGGGCGGGGAAGTTGATTGTGAAGCGAAATTAGAACAGACTATACTGGTTCTTTGCTGTTTGCTACTTTTTCTTATACATGTAAGTAAATATTTGTCCAGAGTCAATTAGTCAATCAGCCTGCATCCAACCATTATTTTGGCTACCTGAATCTTAACTATTTTTAGATGTGGGTCAGGTTAACTTCTAACATGTTGTATATAAAAGTTTGCATCAACCGTTGGTTGCCTAAGTTATTTTAAGACAACAACAATTAATGTAACCGTTTGGAACGTACATGTTGTGTTGCAACATGTTTCATCCAACATCCATCCGTTCATCCAAGTGTTGATGTTGACTAAGTTATTTTTTAGACCGATTTAGCTATTTTGCAACCTGATTCAACATGTTTCATGCATTTCATCCTTCATCCAACCGTTGAACCATTGAAATGTTGAAACATTCCGTTGCATTGCAACTTTTCATCAATACACAACCTGTTTTCCCGTTGAATCGTTGAAAGGTTGAACTGTCCTGTTGCGTTGCATCTTTTCATCTATACGCAATCGTTTTTACGTTGAACTGTTGAAATGTTGATCCGTGCGAACCATACAACCGTTGTGTTGTTGATCTGTTGAGATGTTTTGTTAAAGTTATTTTTAGACAGATTTAGCTTAATGCAACCATTCAACATGTTGACAACACCTTTGTCCAAAATGGGTACATGTTTAAGCTCTGTTGTAAATTAAGTTTCACTGGTTCTTGAAACAATTATGGTGAAAACTTATCAAATATAAGGTCATTGTGACTTCATTACACTTGTAATTTGCTTGAGAAGTTTACTTTTGGCATAGTTTCATTTTACAACATTGTACAGATTTCATCCAACCATCCAACCTTTGAGTTCTGTTGTGCAGTGGAGTTGTTATCAACCAACATTCCCAACAATCATCCATGACCCAGTTGAGGCCAGGTCAGTGACTCAATTTGGAGTCATGAATATGAGCAATCTATTTTTATCACTGTTGGATGCTGCAACAGATTCTGTTGAACCCTGCTAGATCATTTTATATTATTATTTAACCTTTTATATCAGTCATATTATAGGAAACTTGTATTTTTTAGGTTAGTTCTACGTTATTTCTATCATAATTTGCAATAATATCTGTTTATTTAAGTTTGTTGTCTGCAACATGCGTTGGTGGTGACTTCCATTTTTATCAACATCATCAACATGTTGAAGGTTGCAGTATAAAAGCAAGACTCGAGCCTGGGAAGAGGGTTCTGTATTCTGTTTTCTGTATTCTGTGTTCTGGACTAACAGTGTCAACTTCTAGAAATAAATAAGAAATTATAAATAGTTGACTCTGCAATTATTTTGAAAAATGAAAATTAGTTTGATCAAATGGCGTCAATATTCAGATCTTGGAGTGTACATTTAAAATTAAGAACTTGTCTTTATACATGGCTGTGGACAGCACATTTTCGAGATATTGAAAAAGTGTAATTTACCTGTGAAAATAAATAGTCAGATAGTGATTTTTACATCTCTGAATTTGTTGTTTTGGACTCTGTATTTTGTCGAGAAAATTAGATTTAGACTGTTTTTGACCATATTTTGACAAATGAAAGTTAATTGTGCTATTATCACGACAAGTACATGTAGTTAGAAATTATAATAAAATAATTACTCTTCAGTTTGTGTTTAAGTAGTGAAATAACATCCTACAAAAGTTTGTGTTGTTGTGACATGGCTCACAACTGGTGGCAGCAAAACATAAAAATTAACAGGTGGAAAACGTGACAGTTATTCTTCCTACTACTGATCATCCTTTCGTCCGTCCATCACAGATCGTTCGTTCGTCTGTTCGTCTGTCCATCTTCGAGATACCAGTTCAACTTCTTATTCTTAACGTTTACGCAACACTGTTGGCGAGCGCTGGGATATTTGGACTTATACACGTATTCGAAGAGACTGCGTTACCATTCGTCTTGTGTGAAATGTGTTGAAATGTGTTTATTAAATTAAAGCTTATTTGGGCCAGTGTTTAATCGATGTTACCAGTGTTTGGTTCAGATACTGAAGAAAAGTGTGAATTGGAAATTGCAAAATTTAAGTGGAATTCTTGACTCCAAGTGATGGTAAAATTATTAATTTTCATCCACCGTGTGATGTAGGCGGCTGTGCACTGTGTGTAAATAGAGATACATGTACATGTATGAAGAAGTGTATGTAAACGTGTGCATATTGTGAATATGGTGCTAGTAAACGGAAGTTTCAAATGAGGTGGGAAGGCAATTCCCACTCTGATGATTTGACCGTTTATGGGATTCAGAAGAATTGTGAGTCTAGAAGATTAAGTGGGTTTTAAAGTAACGGGTATTCAGAAGTGGGCACGTTCACCCATCTGAGAAGTTGCTTTATTACTGTGACTGTTGATATCTACATGGTAAAATAGTCCATGTGATCGGGACATCCTACACGATAAAGATGACGGCGCTTCTCATATCTACTAGGATTAGTCCGGGAGTGGTTAGTGTGTTTCTGTTGAACTGTTTTTCTTACTGTATGCAGAAGATTCAACTGCTGTTTATGATTCTGGAGGAATGGTTGATTCGACACGATATAGGGGATGCAGCTCCCCTCATGTCCAAACGGATCAATCCAGAAGTGAAGTGTTTGTTTTTGTACAAGCGATGTTTTCTCCTGATCCGGCAGCGAGATCCTTTCAGGGAATTCACAGACTTGCTTCCTGGGTCTGGTTCATGTCATGCCGCAGATTCAAGGCAACGGAATCTACGCGGTTGCGACGTATCCAGCGCACAGGTTGATGTCAAGTTAAGCGAAAGTACGCTTGAAAAAGATTTCGGGATTGGAACACACGCAGGCGGCCCCTTTCCCGACATGCGATCCGTGGTCACCAATACGGAAAGTGTTGCAAAAGTGTCTAAATATAAGTAAATAATGTTCATAATATCCGTATGATTTGGAATTAGCATCTAATAGTTTATGTTAATTATGATGTTTGTGATTAAAAGTGTTTGATTTTAGAATTAAAGTACAAAGTACAATTTAATTTGTAATTTTTAAATAAATAATGTGTCAGTAAAGTGGATGCAATAACGGATTATACCAAAGTTCGACATTCTGTTCTTTCGGGGCGACGTTCTCCACAGATCTCAACTCTCCGTCACTACGGGCGACGTTCTCCACAGATCTCAACTCTCCGTCACTACGGGCGACGTTCTCCACAGATCTCAATTCTCCGTCACTACGGGCGACGTTCTCCGCAGATCTCAACTCTCCGTCACTACGGGCGACGTTCTCTGCAGACTCAACTCTCCGTCACTACGGGCGACGTCTACAGATCTCAACTCTCCGTCACTAAGGGCGAACGTCTGCAACTCTCAATGACACGGGTAACGACGCCACTCGAGTATTAACATTTTACGTTATCCTGTCCTCGGGTGATGACGTAATTCAACGACACCACACGGGTAACGACGCCACTCGGGTATTAACATTTTACGTTATCCTATCCACGGGTGATGATGTAATTCAACGACACCACACGGGTAACGACGCCACTCGGGTATTAACATTTTACGTTTTTTCTATCCACGGGTGATGATGTAATTCAACGACGCCACACGGGTATTAACATTTTACGTTTTCCTGTCCACGGGTGATGACGCAATTCGACAACGCCACACGCGTATAAACAATTGACGCTTTCCTGTCTACTATTGGTGAAGACGTAAGACGCGACGTAATCAAGAACGTTGACGTTTGTCTATTGGTGGAGATGTTATACAGAGTCATGTAGACTGATGGTGACGTTGTTTACAAAGTTGTGACGATATATTCATTGACATGGATATCTTATATTCTACATTAACTGATGGTTGTGTACCGGAACTAACAAGGGATATGCAGTAGAAAATGTATCTATATTTTAAGTAACTGTTTTACTTTATTTCATGTGTGTTCTTTCATATGTGTTTCTTAACGCATGATCCATGGTAATGTATGTGGGGCTAAAATTACATGATGTGACCAGTATTGACTGTGGATTGGAATGTACTGAACGAGGTACATGACAATTAGCGTAATGATGGTTACAGTTTTGTTAAAATATGATATTAAAGTTAGTGTAGTCTACATGTACATAGCATGTATGACACAGCCCTGCTAATACATTGTAACATGTATCATGCAAATGTGCCAACTTTCGTGCAGAATTACAATTAAATACCATAATTAAGACATGACTTACAAATAATACAGAACTCCAGCTAGGCTATGTGGGCAGCCTAGATCAAACATTACCTGTACAGTGATTTAATGAATGTTTGTCTAGACACTGCTGGAATTCCAGCATACTGACTGACCAGGGATAATTAACAGTGATAACAGGCTATTGAACTAAAGTGACCTTGGAATTTATTTCAAAATAGACTGGAGTACCAGATAAGACATATTTGAAGGTGGAGGTATGAAGTTTATTTAGCCTTTTTCACCCTGTATAATGGAATAGAATAGTCCATGTTAAATTCAGACTGGTAAAATTCTGCATAGAATGATTTTAATGACTTTTAGGCTATATTCCATTTATGAAGTCTGAGAGATCAAATGGAAACATAAAACATCTATGGCAGAGAGTGTATATACTGATGAGACGGCTCTTTCTGAGTGGTATCGTTTGTATTTGCACTGTGTGCAGACTGATTTGGTGGTGGAAAAGGTTAGATGTTTGTTTATTTGTGTGGTTTGCATATTTCTCTTGTTCCATGGTTTATGACTATTATCACATATATCCTGCTTATAATCGCGTATTCCTTTAGCATATAGTAGTTTGTTTTCGTATTTTTCTTTTGTTTCATATTATTTTGTTATAATTAGGTTTGAGTCTTGCCAAATTTTCATTTACCAGTAGTTAATTTTCTTTTTATAAATGTATATATCTTTTTTTTTTATGTCATCCGGAGATGACACGTGTCATCAGGCGATGCCACAATCTGGGAGGCGGCTGTGAAGCGAAATTAGAACAGACAATACTGGTTCTTTGCTGTTTGCTACTTTTTCTATACATGTAAGTAAATATTTGTCCAGAGTCAATTAGTCAATCAGCCTGCATCCAACCATTATTTTGGCTACCTGAATCTTAACTATTTTTAGATGTGGGTCAGGTTAACTTCTAACATGTTGTATATAAAAGTTTGCATCAACCGTTGGTTGCCTAAGTTATTTTAAGACAACAACAATTAATGTAACCGTTTGGAACGTACATGTTGTGTTGCAACATGTTTCATCCAACATCCATCCGTTCATCCAAGTGTTGATGTTGACTAAGTTATTTTTAGACCGATTTAGCTATTTTGCAACCTGATTCAACATGTTTCTGCATTTCATCCTTCATCCAACCGTTGAACCATTGAAATGTTGAAACATTCCGTTGCATTGCAACTTTTCATCAATACACAACCGTTTTCCGTTGAATCGTTGAAAGGTTGAACTGTCCTGTTGCGTTGCATCTTTTCATCTATACGCAATCGTTTTTACGTTGAACTGTTGAAATGTTGATCCGTGCGAACCATACAACCGTTGTGTTGTGATCTGTTGAGATGTTTTGTTAAAGTTATTTTTAGACAGATTTAGCTTAATGCAACCATTCAACATGTTGACAACACCTTTGTCCAAAATGGGTACATGTTTAAGCTCTGTTGTAAATTAAGTTTCACTGGTTCTTGAAACAATTATGGTGAAAACTTATCAAATATAAGGTCATTGTGACTTCATTACACTTGTAATTTGCTTGAGAAGTTTACTTTTGGCATAGTTTCATTTTACAACATTGTACAGATTTCATCCAACCATCCAACCTTTGAGTTCTGTTGTGCAGTGGAGTTGTTATCAACCAACATTCCCAACAATCATCCATGACCCAGTTGAGGCCAGGTCAGTGACTCAATTTGGAGTCATGAATATGAGCAATCTATTTTTATCACTGTTGGATGCTGCAACAGATTCTGTTGAACCCTGCTAGATCATTTTATATTATTATTTAACCTTTTATATCAGTCATATTATAGGAAACTTGTATTTTTTAGGTTAGTTCTACGTTATTTCTATCATAATTTGCAATAATATCTGTTTATTTAAGTTTGTTGTCTGCAACATGCGTTGGTGGTGACTTCCATTTTTATCAACATCATCAACATGTTGAAGGTTGCAGTATAAAAGCAAGACTCGAGCCTGGAAGAGGGTTCTGTATTCTGTTTTCTGTATTCTGTGTTCTGGACTAACAGTGTCAACTTCTAGAAATAAATAAGAAATTATAAATAGTTGACTCTGCAATTATTTTGAAAAATGAAAATTAGTTTGATCAAATGGCGTCAATATTCAGATCTTGGAGTGTACATTTAAAATTAAGAACTTGTCTTTATACATGGCTGTGGACAGCACATTTTCGAGATATTGAAAAAGTGTAATTTACCTGTGAAAATAAATAGTCAGATAGTGATTTTTACATCTCTGAATTTGTTGTTTTGGACTCTGTATTTTGTCGAGAAAATTAGATTTAGACTGTTTTTTGACCATATTTTGACAAATGAAAGTTAATTGTGCTATTATCACGACAAGTACATGTAGTTAGAAATTATAATAAAATAATTACTCTTCAGTTTGTGTTTAAGTAGTGAAATAACATCCTACAAAAGTTTGTGTTGTTGTGACATGGCTCACAACTGGTGGCAGCAAAACATAAAAATTAACAGGTGGAAAACGTGACAGTTATTCTTCCTACTACTGATCATCCTTTCGTCCGTCCATCACAGATCGTTCGTCTGTTCGTCTGTCCATCTTCGAGATACCAGTTCAACTTCTTATTCTTAACGTTTACGCAACAATATTAATATTCCATAATGAGTCGCTTTTATCTTTCGTCATCTTGCAATGGCGAAGAACTCGGTCAAAAAGTATCGCAACACGCCCGGCATACTGGGTTCTAATCAATCGCGTGAGTTCATGCATCGTGACCTTGTCGTACTCCAATGAAACATTTTCGATCGAGCGCGTCGATGCCACATTAGTGGATATTAGAACTCGGCCATAGTCGTTGAACGTTAGTTCATACTCGAGGCGGTCCGCCAAATAACTCTGATAGTATGGCATGTGGCTCTCCAGCAGCCCAAAGTCGAGTGGGATGTAGAAGCGGATGCCGTAAGCAGCCGCAATTGCGTTGTCAGCCGCAACATTGACTGCCGTGTTACCAGCCCCGATTGTTTATGTTCTTTCGGCTACTTGTATCAATACCATGATAGACCGGATTTTCACGCTCTTGCGCGGTCTTCCACAGGTCACAATAACAGTAATACACATCGCTATCATCGATTAACATAACCTCATTACCAGAATTTTGTATCGTGGTCTCCTTGACGATGGCGCGACCCAGGTTCTGAACGACAGTTCGGTCCGCGTCTGTGGACGTCAGTGAGATAGTGAAAGCAATGCGGACAGTCCCTTCGCAGCTGTCCCAAAAAGATGGCCAAAACCCTCCAGTCTACCGATGAAACTATGGTGAATACGATCACCGCGATATAAACATTCGAGATCAGCGAGGTCCCGCGTGTAGCCACCGATGATATTCGCACAATGGAGACCACGTTCAGCAATAATGAGATACTCAGCACGATGGATGACCCACCATTAGCCCTTCGCGAACTCCGGGCACTCGATAAGGCTATGCAAACAGTTGGATGAACATATCGCACTAGAAAAAAGAAAACTGAAAGAAGCCCATAATGACGAAGATAAGCGGTGGATCACTGAACGCCTGCAGGCGTTGCGGGATGAAAGAGAAGCTCGCTGCTCGGAGGCTGCATCGGCTAACCGTGAGGCGCTCCGCACCCCAATAAATCGGATCCGCGAAACAATCTCGCGGGTCCTGCATGAGGACACGACACTCGGTGAGCATCTTCGCAAGCTGTTCAGAGAGCAGGGCGTCACAATAGTAAGCATCCTCACGGCGCTCAGCATGACTAGTTTAGCTATCACGGGCGGAGGTGCCGCTGATGTGCCAGCCCACGCACCAGCACCCTCTTCCGGTGCTAAAAGCCCTCGCCAGTCTCCGAGCCAAATTAGCCAAGCGGCCGCCGCACTGCCTGGGATTATAGGCGGGCTCGCCTCATTATTACTATCCATCTTGTATAAAACGGCCGGATGGCTTGCCGAGAATGTTTGGACCATGGTCGTCGCGGTCGCTGGCCTGCTACTGTTCGCCGCCCGAGAGTGGCTTAGGTTAAAACCAAAGCGCGATTAGCCCGATCGCCACGAGGGCGACGATGAGGCCTACTTTTTCGGCCTCGTGGTCCGATGCTGATGTTGCGCCAACAACGGGCGCGTCAACAACGGGCGCGCCAACAACGTTTCGCTTGTGCTAGCTGTGACTTTGCGAATCAGTTCCATTTGCCATCCCCGGGATGATAGCCGTGTTCACGTTCCCATTACGACCGAGCATTTGCTGGGTGGTGGCAATCACAATCTCATTATTGTAGCCGTCAACCTGGCCAGCTCGTATTATCATGTTGCTCTGTGCCATAGATAGGCCAATTCCAAATACATAGTCCACTGGGGTGCTAGCATATTATAAAGCGTCCTGGTACCGCTGGATCGCCGTCGGGAGGTCTACCGGAGAAGTATATGACGTCTCGAAAAGTGTCAAGAACTGCTTCTGGGTATCGAACGCTGTTCCTGTCCCAAATATAGAACTGCGCGCTTGTGCCTGTGCGCCGAGGATGGCCTAGACGTATGTTCTGATAGAGACGCTCAGCCGTTCGACACTTGATTGCGAAAACCCTACGGAGTCGTCAAGAATAAAACTCGTCCACGCATTCGAGATGTCCTTATTGTGGGCGCGCGAGTTGTTCTCGTTGAATAATGGAGTTTTGAGCACCCCATGGTCGATACCATATTTTCCGTTCGGCTTCCAAAAGGTGGAAAATGCTCACAGGCCTCCGTTCGCGTAGTCGACTTGCTGCCGGAAATGAGAGTTGGAGTCGATTTTGAATTCGGCGCAGATACGCTCGAACGCCAGACGGTCATATGGTAGTGGCGCGCGTATCTCGGCTAAAATTCTCCGCGTTTAACAGTAGACGTGAAAAAAAACGTTTACCACGGCTGGAGATGGTCGAACCTTATAATCGTAGGTGTCGATGTTCATTGGTGTCCACGTCACACCCAATTTTTCGAAATGTAGTCAGGGGCAGAAAGTGAACCTGTTGAAATCTTTGCTATAGGCTATTGAAGTGTGTTTTAGTACAAAGTAAAACAAAAAATTGATACCAACTTTGTCGGTTACACGTGTGGCGGCTACCGCTCGCACTTACGCTCTCCGCCAAACATTCGACACATGGCGTTTCGTTCACAAGTATATATTCTTTTAACAATAGCTGTTTGATCGTTTGCCATAGCACACTCCTCTTTACATGTTGAACAATGCACACACTTTAGCTCTTCGTGAATCATTAAAGCTCAACCGAACTAAACACAATGACGCGACGAAACGCTCGTTGATTTTATTCCGAACAGTGAAGATCCCGATCAGAGGGCAATTTTGTGCAATCCGACAGGCATTTAGACTGCCCACATTACTTTTTGAACGACCCTCGCACTTACGTTCTCCACCAATGAACAACGGGAGCCAATCGTCCCATTTGCCGCTGTACTCGTAGAATCGGATACCCGTCATGTGGTTGTAGTAGGAGACGGCCGTGTCTTTGGGATTCCTCACCACCAGTATCGTCCTTATCTGTTTCTTCTTCATGTCTTTGGGGAAATATCTACAATAGTGCGAAGGAGTGTTGTATATTTATTTTCAATTGACCCTTTTCACCAGGAAGATGTTCAGAAACGTAGACATTTGGGCAATATTAACGCTGATCGTGGTGTACCCTCAAATATCCTTGCGCATTTCTAATGACAAACGTTAATGGAAAGTCACGGTAAGTATGCAATACTCCGTTATAATATTGCAAATAATTTTTTCCCAAAAGATCTGAAGAGGAAATATAAAAAAAACAACATCAAATGTTGCGCATCGCCTTCCTGGCAATTGCATGGACCTCTATACCTCAAAACTACTGAGAACTGAAAATGTGTGATACAGTGACTCGTCTCTCTACGGAGCACCGCAGGGGACACATTTTTTTACAATTTGTTCCCACGAATTAACAATTCGTTCCCACGAATTGTTATTTCGTGGGAACGAATTAATAAAAAAAGAATTATACGTCCCTCGCGGGGCTCCGTATCTCTGGGCCGAGATCCCGTTTCCCACAAAAGAAAGAAGACAAGTAATTTCTATATTCTATCTGGAATAGCATGCACAAGGGTATCATACCGTTGTGCATGCAATTCCATGTAGACTACTTACCTGAGATTTAGATGAGAGTCCAAGATCCTTGGTGAAGGAATGGCCGCTAGTTCTTGTTCCGATTGAGTCTCCAGCATCGTCTCAAGCTTATTGTACTTTATCCTGGCTGCAGTCTTGTTTGAGATCATCATCGCCATCTCGTATACCCAGTTGGTCCCTGAAAACCAGGACTGATGCAGCTGTCAATCACTTCCTAGTCCTGTTTCTTCCACGTTTTTCTGCAGACCTACTTTTGGGTTAGTTAGTTATCTTATAGTGAAGGGTATGAATTGGCTCGCAGGTATATGAGCCTAGAACATGTGTCAAGCCAATGGCCGTTGGTCCGTTTTTCTTTCCGAATTTAGTAGTGGTTCCAATTGAAATGTGTGCTTTAAATTAAGGAGTTGATAAGACGGTTAATTTAACCTAGCTAGTTCATTCTCCTACCGCACTGACTTGGGCTATTTTACCAAATGTTTTGATACTACAGTAACGCAACAGCCCATAATGTTATTCCTCAGATGTATGCATGTACATACTGTATACTTTAAAGGTACATGCCCACCCAGTAGCACATACTGTTCTATATATCAGAGACATCATCTGAGACATTATCTGACAAAATAAACATTCAGTCACCATTACCCCACGTATTGGTTGGCATTAATATACTTTTTATATCGGACGTAAATTTTCACAGTCATATCAGCAGCGATAAGCGTGTTTCCTTAAAATGTTAACAGACATTACGAGTTCTTCTCTGTATTTATTGTTTGATGTGCAATGATCATACTTTATAATCTGTCGAAAATGTTATTGTTTTCAGGTGATTCATTTAATTAATATCAATAATTAAAAAATATCATTCCTCATTTGCATATGAAAATAGCATAATACCACCGCGAGTCACTATCAGTAAAATAACTATTACTAAATGATCATATCTAACTAGCGGGCACTCGTAATTTTTAGAACTTGTGGAATAGTGACACAATTATACACTTATTTAATTCCTATAAAGAAAGTGTTGTGCCTACTGAGTGGGCATGTACCTTTAATGGGAACTTTGTGGCTGTGGATCGAGAAATGTGGGTTTTGAGACGAGTATAACCCCAGATAAGCCTGGACGAGCTGGTTGATTTATATACATATTTTATTGCTCTATTTAGACAGTATACAGTAGTTTCCAAGATATAATATAGTAATATTTACTTTAGTGATAGTGACTCGCGGTGGTATCAGGCTATTTTCATATGCAAATGAAGCATGATATCTTTTAATTATTTATAACAAATTAAATGCGTCACCTGAAAAAATAACATTTGCGACAGATTATGAAATATGATCATTGCACATCAAACAATAAATACAGGGAATAAATAGTAATGTCCGTTAACATTTTAAGGAAACACGGTTATCGCCCCTGATGTATGTGTGGAAATTTACATCTGATTTAAAATGTATAAATGAATATTTATTTTGCCAGAAAATGTCCCAGATGATGAGTGGGTATGCACCTTTAACAACATTAGTTAAGCCCTTCCCAATTGTTTAGTGCATGTACTATAAACTGTGGTGTAATAACGGTAGAGATAAATGTTAGTACTGTCTGTTCCACGTTTTGCTGCCGACGATTTTTGGCTATTAAACACATTAAATCTAAAAAATATTTAAATGTAAGTATCTTTTCATCAATAACAAAAAAAGTCGCCCTCGCCAAAAAAAAATATTTTATGAAATTCCATCAAATATTGATTTTATTGCTATGGGAATTTAACATGGGGGCTAAACTAGATTTCTTTTTAAATATTTTTTTATTTATGCACCGATTTTCAAAATCTAACTTGTTTTCTTAATTACATCATTTTCAAGCTATCTCGCCAGGTTTCGGAGTAAATTTCCAATTTGTTTTATAAAAAAACTAAAGGTTTAGGAAATTGACTCCCCTTGTTAAAATCTTTTTTTCACAATAAAGGGTGACTTTTTTGTTATTGATGAAAAAGTACTTACTTTAAAACATTTTTTAGATTTAATGTGTTTAATGGCCAAATGTTCGTCGGCAGCAAAACGTGGAACATACATAGGTATGTGTAATATATATTTATATATATAGCTTATTCATGTACATGTAGAACTAGCATTTCAAACACGCCTGTCGGATTAGGTATCTAAAATGTCACGTAAATTGCAAATTACAGACCATCGTGCTACGGTGGTTGGATAAACACGGTTTATGAGTTGTGCCCCGTGGGAACACCGCAGGTCCGGATGAGTGTGCGCAACAGCGCGGATAGGGCCTGCAGTGTACGCCGTTCCATCAAATATACATCCCTCATGCTTCTAACACGCAATATACCGTATATCGTTATCAGAACCATAGGCACTGTGTGGAATGAACGCTAAATGCCTATGTTAAGTCGTAACTCATTTTACTCTAATATCTACAAGGTAGGAAACTCGCCATATTTTCAAACAACGGAAGTGGTACTAGTGTGCCGGTTCCCAGCTCGCTAATTCATCAATTGTAACGCGCGCGAAGGACGGGACATTGCTGGTCCCGGCCTTCGCGAGCGTTACAATTACTGAATTGGCGAGCCGGGCCTAAGGTAATTAGTCCACTTCCGTTGGTTGAAAAGATGGCGAGTGTCCTACATTGTAGATACTTAACATCGGTGTCAAATATTGAAATGATTTAAAGACTGTTTTGGCGTTCATACCACAAAATGCCTATGATCAGAACACATGCAGGTATGTGCTATCTGATCAGGTGGTACACTACCCGTGCACCGTTTTGACTTACATAAGGTACCCATGTACCAATCGTACGCCCATCCCCACAGGTCATTCTAGCGTGTCTTGGGTGGTCAATTATTGTTTGTATATACATGAAACACCTTTCTAAACATTAGAGTACTATTATATTTACACCCGGGCGCATTTGAATTGTTTTGTGCATTGTTTAGAAATGTGTTTCATGTACATGATGTATATACAAACAATAATTGACCATCCAAGACACGCTAGAATCACCTGTGCACACCCCCTGATACTATGACATTTGGATACGAATTAGGTATATTTGAAATCTTAGTTCTTTATCAATTGGTGCGATTTTACTTTTGGTGAACGTTTATATCTCGGTGGGAAACTGAATAATATAGGCCCATTGCAGTTATGATTAACCAGGGCGCCATTTTTTTTTCGTACACTCATTTGCACAAATAAATGTATGTTACTGTGATTGGAGAAATGAGGGATTATGGCCTTTGCGACCACTGTAGATCCAGACCAGTCTGTGCATCCGCACAGTCTGATCAGGATCTGCGTGGTTCGCCATTCCATAAATGCAACATCCGTCATGTTTAGAACTAACAATCAAATTATATTTTATCAGGCTACGTGCATGAGTGTGCTATTCGAACAGGGGCTAATCTGGTTAAACATCCCATAAGCCCCATTTCTCCAGTCACATACACATACTATGGAAATTAGCTATGACGTCATAATAACATTGCCACAAATATACCTAAATATACCTGTCTTAGGATATGACGCTATCATAACATCGTCATCACGAAGGGAAATGTTTGGAATGTTGTTGAAAATATCCTTCGTTTCCGCGGGACCTTTGAGGATCACCGGAAGTAAATATCCGTTCACAGAACCCGCTGCCTTCATTGTGGCTCCGCCCCTATCCGTAACTAGTATTCCCGCCATCGTCTACCTTCACGCTGATTGGCTGAAATCAAATTTCCCACCGGGTGATTAAAATGACATTTATCAAGTTGCATGCTCACGAGGTAACCGTATTGAATTAATTTAAGAGGGCTTTATGGATATATTTGACTTGATGAGACAGGTGGATAGCTTCAAAACTCAATTCAATTAACTGTAACCTGGGAGAAATACAAGATGGCCGCCAAATATAATATGTTTTACATATTACTGCTCTCATGCGCCATATCAAAGCAACTACGTGTACTAATCATGGGTGTGTTGATAGAATGAACATGTTCACTAACTTCGATTTGTAATTAGGCAAGTGTGTGAAAGCAGAAGTTCAAGATGGCTGCCATATATAAACATACCACCATTTAATGCCAATCAGATCTAGTAATAATTGAAGCATATAATTGTTCACGGAATGCTTATTCACAGTGGAACATCTCTAAACAGGACACCATGTGGAACTCCCATAGTGTCCGGTTTAGAGAGGTTCCAATATAGAAATATAATTAAACTGAGGTAAGTACTACACAAGAAACGATTCAAAAATAGGCTCGTGCCAAAATTGTTCATATAATGCTTAATTACAGTGGAACCTCTCTAAACCAGACAACCTGTGGACCAGTAGCCGAAATCTGCTACAGGGGTGTCCGGTTTAGAGTGGGTCCACTGGAGCTGTAATTCTGCAAAGCACAGTGGTCTAAGATATGTTCAGAAATTTGGAAACCATGGTTATAACATTGTAAAGCAACTAGTATTTGTGCAATACATGTATATGGTTACCAATTTATTTTTCTATTTGTGGTATAGTATTATCATTTTAACAAACAAGTTATACATTTTGATTCCTGGTACAACAAAAGGTGTAATGTACAGGTATTACTAAATTACCCTCCCCCCCACCCACATCGTCTGGAAATTTCAATTGATGGATTTACATTTATTGAGAATAGGCTGCATATGCAGCCTATGCTCAATACATGTACATCCAATAATTGTTTACAAGAAAACATTGTTAATGTAAAAGTTAAAGACTGTCATAATTTTGCACTTATGAACATTTTGGTCGTACAAAGTTTAGTGAAACGCCCCATGTTGTATTACTTACCAAAATTCGTAGTAATATTTAACCTCCCCGGAAGCAAATTGGGTCACCGAATATATCTATTATATCTGTTATCAGTTACGTTCAAGTTATAAACGCTGCACACATATGTGTGGCTGTGACTGGAGAAATGGGGCATATGGGATATGTGACCTGTGTAGATCCAGATCAAATAGCACACTCATGTAGCCTGCTTATGATCCTATGTTGCTTGTTAGAATCATGACGGGTGTTTTATTTATGGAATGATGATTATTGCAGGTCGTATTCAGACTGTGCCGAACACAGGCTGATTCTGATCTATGCTTGTCACCAAAGCCATAAACCACATTTCTCCAGTCGTCACAGCCTATCTATCTATCTATCTATCTATCTATCTATAGATACTGCTTGCACGCCCCTTGCGGGTATTATGAGCAGGATTGTATTCCTTTATTATATATATATACATGTACATACAATGCCAAATACAATTTCAAATATACTCAACAAAACTAGAAACGTCCCTGTTTTATAGCCGGTGTAGCTCTGTCTATGTATGTACCACATGTTCAAAGTACATGTATTTTAAACCGTGGCGATGTTCAGAATACGATCGTGTAGAGTTTAGCCGATACACACGGTTTACATAGCGGCCAGTGACCGGAACGTTGATTTCCACTTTTTGCACGTGCACGCTATACTTGTCATCGATAAGGTGATTCAGTTCATGTCGTACCATTCATGCGATAGGGGCTATTCGGAAAATTAAAAAACTTTTTAAATTTTTCACTGTTTTCGATATGCCACGGCTTTCCGAAAACGAGCGAAATCAGGCAATTGGGATGCTTGCGGGTGGGATGGCCGCCAGGGCGGTCGCGCCTCGGTTTGGTTGCTGTCGGAAGACGATTGATCGTCTTGCAGCCCGGTATCAGCAGACTGGGGCTGTTCACGACCGGCAGCGACCTGGTAGGCCTCGTGTAACGACGGCTAGAGCCGATCGTTACATTACGTTGACGCACTTACGTCAACGTCGATTGGCAGCCACAGTCACTGCTAGGCGATACGGTGTCTCAGGGCAGACCATTCGCAACCGGTTACGTCGTAACGCCCAACCAATCCGGGCACGCCGCCGTACACTGGTCAGATAATGACCCAACGTCACCGTGCTGCCAGACTGTTATGGGCGCGACGTCATCTGAACTGGAGAAGGGCTGACTGGAACCGAGTTTTGTTCACCGATGAATCTCGGTTCACAGTTAGTCATGCTGACGGAAGATTACGGGTATACAGGCGTAAAAATGAAAGATTCACCGATTGTTGCATTGTTGAGAAGAACAGGTTTGGGGGAGGGAGCGTAATGGTCTGGGGTGGGATCATGGGAAACCGGAAGACATATTTGGTTGTTGTACAGGGCAACATCAATGCACAACGTTATGTTGCAGATGTGCTAAATGCACATGCCTTACCATTTATCCGTCAGCATGGTCCTGGTGTGACATTGATGCACGACAATGCCCGCCCTCACGTAGCCAGGGTCACCACTCAATACTTACAGCAAAACAACGTCGACGTCATGCCATGGCCCGCGGTCTCCCCGGATCTCAATCCCATTGAGCACATATGGGATGAGCTGGGCCGCAAAGCACGAGCTAACCATCAGATTGACAATGTTCGCGATCTTACACGGGCGTTACAACGGGAATGGAGGAATTTGCCCAACGCACTGGTATTGCGTTACGTCACGTCGATGCGGCGTAGGAATCATTGCATGCATTCATGCAAATGGTGGCCACACTCGGTACTAACGAGATTTACTGAATTTGCCACATTACTTATTGAAATTCCATCTCTAAACATTAAGTAACACATTTCTGAGTTTTTGTGATTTTTGATTTTGACCCCTACCGCCCTTGGCCGGTTATCTCTCGAATATTTAACAAGATATCCAAATGCAATTTATTGGCTTTGATACAGAAATGAATGAACTTGTTTTTCCATTTTGATTTTTAAAAGTAACCCTTTTGGTTTTTGATGAATCTTTCCTTAAACATGGAGGGACGTTTCTAGTTTTGCTCAGTATACAATCGATGTTCCCGGTAATTAGCCGGTACCCATTTACAGCTGGGTGAACTGAAGCAGTGTGGATAAAGTGTCTTGCTCAAGGACACAACGCAACGCCTCGGGTGAGGCTCGAACCCACGACCTTTGGATCAGCAGTTTGACGCTCTAACCATCACAGCCACTGCGCTCCACGCTCCACTGCAGCCACGTACATGTATGAGCACATGCAGAGAAGAATAACAGTATACCGTTTGCGAACATTGTAACCCCTGACCAGCCTGCGCATCCGCGCAGTCTGATCAGGGCCTACATTTGTCGCTATTCAGTCACAGAAGCAGCTTTACTACCGCCAGCAAACAGTGTATACCATAATCTGAGTGTGTGACTGCGCACGATGATTAGGATCTACACTTGCTGCAAATGCCATAATGTCGCCTTTCTCAGCACGTGGCCTATATTCGTACCTGCACTGATCGTGTGTCGCGTGTGAGGCTTGCAAAACTCGCATAGATTGTAACCCATTTCTCTGATGTTAAGATTTGTAAAGAGACTAAGTATGTGCTCTTGACCTTGGGATTAGCGGGGATATGTCACAGCATGAAAGTAGAGCCTTAGAGGAATGCATGCATGAAATATTAAGAATTTTAGATGAAGTTATAACATATTTCTCTGATGTTAAGTTTTATAAAGAGACCATGTATTTGACCTTAACCTTGGGATCAGCGGGGGTTGGACGGTCGTGGATTTGCTACAGCATGGTAGTAGAGCCTTACAGGAATGCATGTGTGAAATATTAAGCACTTCAGATGAAAGAAATAGAAGTTATAACAATATTTCTCTGATGTTAAGTTTCGTAAAGAGACTAAGTATTTGACCTTGACCTTGGGATCAGCGGGGGTTGGACGGGCGTGGACTTGGCACAGCATGGTAGTGGAGCCTTACAGGACTCCATGTGTGAAATATAATTGATTTTAGATGAAGGAAATAGAAGTTATAATAACAATATTTCTCTGATGTTAAGTTTTGTAAAGAGACTAAGTATTTGACCTTGACCTTGGGATCAGCGGGGGTTGGAAGGTCGTAGATTTGGCACAGCATGGTAGTAGAGCCTTACAGGAATGCATGTGTGAAATATTAAGCATTTTAGATGAAAGAAATAGAAGTTATAACAATATTTCTCTGATGTTAAGTTTTGTAAAGAGACTAAGTATTTGACTTTGACCATGGGATCAGCGGGGGTTGGACGGTCGTGGATTTGGCACAGCATGGTAGTAGAGCCTTACAGGAATGCATGTGTGAAATATTAAGGATTTTAGATGAAGGAAATAGAAGTTATAACAACAATATTTCTCTGATGTTAAGTTTTGTAAAGAGACTAAGTATTTGACCTTGGGATCAACGGGGGTTGGACGGTCGTGGATTTGGCACAGCATGGTAGTAGAGCCTTACAGGAATGCATGTGTGAAATATTAAGCATTTTAGATGAAGGAAATAGAAGTTATAACAATATTTCTCTGATGTTAAGTTTTGTAAAGAGACTAAGTATTTAACATGACCATGGGATCAGCGGGGGTTGGACGGTCGTGTATTTGGCACAGCATGGTAGTAGAGCCTTACAGGAATGCATGTGTGAACTATTAAGCATTTTAGATGAAGGAAATAGAAGTTATAACAATATTTCTCTGATGTTAAGTTTACGGACGCACGGACGGACGGACGGACGGACGGACAACCTGACTCCAGTATACCCCCCCCCCACAACTCGTTGCGGGGGGTATAATAACACACTTCTGTAACCTGATAACGATATGTCTTTACTTCACTCAAACAAATACAACCAAACACATTGTGTTTAATGCAGGACCATACTAGCGTGTTTATTAACTTAGCGAACAGCCGGGTAGTCCGAAGACGATAACTTGCTACTTGTTTACATACAAACCGATCATAAACAAAACACAGAATAGGTGAGACAGGTAAATATACCCGTGGCAATATTCCTTTTCAATATTTATTTTTGAGATTTGTCATCAAGTGTTATGTAGTCGAGGGGTTACAGTGAAGATAACAATGCCGTAGGTAGTGAGTTCGAATCTTAGTTTTTCATATATGTATACACATATATTTTTATTTGTTTATATTTTATTATATATTTCTTTTGTATGTGTGTTGCTATTACAAATTACATTAACTAAGCATGAGATAGATTACATGTAGAACGTTAGTCTCTCACTTTGAAGAAAACTAATAACTAAATGCACATACGTGTGTACATGAAGAATCTTGGAGTATGTTCTCGCAGATCATATCATATTGAGGTCAAACAGCAATAGTGATAACCCTCACCGTTTCACTTATTCCCTTCTCCAGCAAGCAGTCATAAAAAAAAACAGAATGATATCACAAAAGTAATGCGTTTTGTGAGGTTCGAACTCTCGACCAGATAAAATGAACAAAAGTTCCGCTGACGTATGGATATTCTCCCGCTTCGATACCACTGAGCCACACTACATGTCTATTTTGCGCACCAAGATACACTATTATATTGACATGCATGCACGTGCACTTTATCATGTAGTTAGTATACACGAAAACGAGGCTATGATATGATAATACACCTGGTCTACCTATATTTGGACTCATCGATTGACCTCCAGCAACTTATTATCGTCTGTCATTTATAATATACAGTAGACATGATAAACTAGAATGGTCTGTAAGCGAGGCTTACGGAATAACCCCCGCGTGGTCCAAGGTACCCCTAAATATGTAAAACTTTCCAAGTGAGTGGGCTTGTGGCCTTGTCTGTGGGCTTAGCGGGGGCGGCACGAACGTGAATATGAAGCAGATCCGAGCAAGGAAATAGAAGTTATCACCGATTTCTGTGATGTTACGTTTTGTAAAGAGACTAAGTATGTGATATTGACCTTGGGATCAGAGAGGATATGTCACAATATGATAGTAGAGCCTTAGAGGAATGCATGCATGAAATATTAAGAATTGTAGATAAAGTTATAACATATTTCTCTGATGTTATGTTTTGTAAATAGACCATGTATTTGACATAGACCTTGGGATCAGCGGGGGTTGGACGGTCATGGATTTGGCACAGCATGGTAGTAGAGCCTTACAGGAATGCATGTGTGAAATATTAAGCACTTTAGATGAAGAAAATAGAAGTTATAACAATATTTATCTGATGTTAAGTTTTATAAAGAGACTAGTAAGTATTTGACCTTGACAATGGGATCAGCGGGGGTTGGACGGTCGTGGATTTGGCACAGCATGGTAGTAGAGCCTTACATGAATGCATGTGTGAAATATTAAGCATTTTAGATGAAGGAAATAGAAGTTATAACAATAGTTCTCTGATGTTAAGTTTTGTAAAGACACTAAGTATTTGACCTTGACCATGGGATCAGCGGGGGATAGACGGTCGTGGATTTGGCACAGCATGGTAGTAGAGCCTTACAGGAATGCATGTGTGAAATATTAAGCATTTTAGATGAAGGAAATAGAAGTTATTATAACAATATTTCTCTGATGTTAAGATTTGTAAAGAGACTTAGTATTTGACCTTGACCATGGGATCAGCGGGGGATAGACGGTCGTGGATTTGGCACAGCATGGTAGTAGAGCCTTACAGGAATGCATGTGTGAAATATTAGGCATTTTAGATGAGGGAAATAGAAGTCATAACAATGTTTCTCTGATGTTAAGTTTACGTACGGACGGACGGACGGACGAACGGACAACCTGACTCCAGCATAACCCCCCCCCACAACTCGTTGCGGGGGTATAATAACACACTTCTGTAGCCTGATAACGATATGTCTTTACTTCACTCAAACAAATACAACCGAACACATTGTGTTTAATGCAGGACCAGACTAGCGTGTTTATTGACAAGTTAGCAAACAGTCGGGTCACTTGTAATATACATTGTAGACATGATAAACTAGATTGGTCAGTAAGCGAGGCTTACGGAATAACCCCAGCGTGAGCCCAGGTACCCCTACATATGTAAAATTGTCCAAGTGTGTGCGCTTGTGGCCTTGTCTGTGGGCTTAGCGGGGGCGGCACGAACGTGAATGTGAAGCAGATCCGAGCAAGGAAATAGAAGTTATAACCGATTTCTGTGATGTTAAGTTTTGTAAAGAGACTAAGTATGTGATATTGACCTTGGGATCAGCGAGGATATGTCACAGTATGATAGTAGAGCCTTAGAGGAATGCATGCATGAAATATTAAGAATTTTAGATGAAGTTATTACATATTTCTCTGATGTTATGTTTTGTAAACAGACCATGTATTTGACCTTGGCCTTGGGATCAGCGGGGGTTGGACGGTCATGGATTTGGCACAGCATGGTAGTAGAGCCTTACAGGAATGCATGTGTGAAATATTAAGCACTTTAGATGAAGAAAATAGAAGTTATAACAATATTTCTCTGATATTAAGTTTTGTAAAGAGACTAGTAAGTATTTGACCTTGACCATGGGATCAGCGGAGGGTGGACGGTCGTGGATTTGGCACAGCAAGGTAGTAGAGCCTTACAGGAATGCATGTGTGAAATATTAATGGATTTTAGATGAAGGAAGTAGAAGTTATAACAATATTTCTCTGATGTTAAGTTTTGTAAAGAGACTAAGTATTTGACATTGACCATGGGATCAGCGGGGTTGGATGGTCGTGGATTTGGCACAGCATGGTAGTAGAGCCTTACATGAATGCATGTGTGAAATATTAAGCATTTTAGATGAAGGAAATAGAAGTTATAACAATATTTCTCTGATGTTAATTTTTGTAAAGAGACTAAGTATTTGACCTTGACCATGGGATCAGCGGGGGTTGGACGGTCGTGGATTTGACACATCATGGTAGTAGAGCCTTACAGGAATACATGTGTGAAATATTAAGCATTTTAGATGAAGGAAATAGAAGTTATAACAATATTTCTCTGATGTTATGTTTTGTAAAGAGACTAAGTATTTGACTTTGACCATGGGATCAGTGGGGGTTGGACGGTCGTGGATTTGGCACAGCATGGTAGTAGAGCCTTACAGGAATGCATGTGTGAAATATTAAGCACTTTAGATGAAGAAAATAGAAGTTATAACAATATTTCTCTGATGTTAAGTTTTGTAAAGAGGCTAGTAAGTATTTGACCTTGACCATAGGATCAGCGGAGGGTGGACGGTCGTGGATTTGGCACAGCAAGGTAGTAGAGCCTTACAGGAACGCATGTGTGAAATATTAAGGATTTTAGATGAAGGAAGTAGAAGTTATAACAATATTTCTCTGATGTTAAGTTTTGTAAAGAGACTAAGTATTTGACATTGACCATGGGATCAGCGGGGGTTGGACGGTCGTGGATTTGGCACAGCATGGTAGTAGAGCCTTACATGAATGCATGTGTGAAATATTAAGCATTTTAGATGAAGGAAATAGAAGTTATAACAATATTTCTCTGATGTTAAGTTTTGTAAAGAGACTAAGTATTTGACCTTCACCATGGGATCAGCGGGGGTTAGACGGTCGTGGATTTGGCACAGCATGGTAGTAGTGCGTTACAGGAATGCATGTGTAAAATATTGAGCATTTTAGATGAAGGAAATAGAAGTCATTATAACAATATTTCTCTGATGTTAAGTTTTGTAAAGAGACTAAGTATTTGACCTTGACCTTGGGATCAGCAGGTGTTGGACAGTCGTGGATTTGGCACATCATGGTAGTAGAGCCTTACAGGAATGCATGTGTTAAATATTAAGCATTTTCGATGAAGGAAATAAAAGTTGCAACAATATTTCTCTGATGTTAAGTTTTGTAAAGAGACTAAGTATTTGACCTTGACCATGGGATCAGCGGGGGTTGGACGGTCGGGGATTTGGCACATCATGGTAGTAGAACCTTACAGGAATACATGTGTGAAATATTAAGCATTTTAGATGAAGGAAATAGAAGTTATAACAATATTTCTCTGATGTTAAGTTTTGTAAAGAGACTAAGTATTTGACTTTGACCATGGGATCAGTGGGGGTTGGACGGTCGTGGATTTGGCACAGCATGGTAGTAGAGCCTTACAGGAATGCATGTGTGAAATATTAAGGATTTTAGATGAAGGAAATAGAAGATATAACAATATTTCTCTGATGTTAAGTTTTGTAAAGAGACTAAGTATTTGACTTTGACCATGGGATCAGCGGGGGTTGGACGGTCGTGGATTTGGCACAGCATGGTAGTAGAGCCTTACAGGAATGCATGTGTGAAATATTAAGCATTTTAGATGAAGGCAATATAAGTTATAACAATATTTATCTGATGTTAAGTTTACGGACGCACGGACGGACGGACGGACAACCTGACTCCAGTATACCCGCACAACTCGTTGCGGGGGTATAATTACAGTACAAATCGCTGTTTACACTGCGATCTGACTCGCGCAGGAACAATCTGGAAACCTGTCCCGAAAGTCAATGCCAGTTCGCCTGAATGCCGGGCCTCATTCGTGTAAATGCATATTGTTCTGTAGAAGATAATACCATGTAATACGTGGTAGTATATCAGACTTAAACAAATATTGCTCAAAAGCTGCCAATTT
Organism: Conchocele bisecta; assembly: GCA_029237695.1. Taxonomy (NCBI): domain Eukaryota; kingdom Metazoa; phylum Mollusca; class Bivalvia; order Lucinida; family Thyasiridae; genus Conchocele; species Conchocele bisecta. Next base: position 64,744,482 of record CM055277.1, read on the forward strand.
TCCTTACGAAATGAGAACATTTATCTATGTTTAGCATATACATATGCACAAATATAAGTATATACACACGTACATGTATACACTGATACACGAATACATATGGGCCGCGCCATAAGAAAACCGGGCTTAATGACAACGTATGAAAAGAGGTAAACGACGTCCGAAAAACGACGATTCAAATTGTCTAACGTCGCCGTAAAAGTTCACATTTTGCCCTCCCATTTACGTTTACTGGTGTCAGTTAACATTACGTGCGAACAGAAAACGGAAAATGATAACTTACTGAAACGTTCACTAATATGAGACGCGATGCCTTGTACCTCAGTACACATATTATGATGTCATGATGTGACGTCACTGAACGTGAATCCTTGTTTGACGTTATGGCCATGGTGTCGTGACAAAATATAATAGCAAGGATACTTGCACGAGTTCCTCGCAGCATCAATGACTTAGAAGTGCTTGAGGTGCTGTACATTGTCGCCTAACTGTCGTTCTTTGACATTGTCTCTCTTTTTCGTCGGTTGTCCTTATGAATTCAAAATGGTGAAGCATAATTTAACTTGCTACATATCAGCGAAGACTTCGCTTACACTGCACTTTGATTCCTAAATAATCTTAAATATGAACAACCTAGTGTATGTCAACGATAGTGTCATCTATTATCTTCGTAAATTGAGACGTTTGAACAATTATAACCAGTACTTAGCGAATGATATGCCATTTAAAGGTACATGCCCACTTAGTAGGCACAAACTGTTATTTATATGATTTAAATAAGTATATAATTGTGTCACTATTCCACCCGCTATGCAGATATAATCATTTAGTAATACATGTATTTATTTTACTGATAGAGAGACGCGCGGTGGTATCAGGCTATTTTCATATGCAATTGAGGCATGACATTATTTAATTATTTATACTAATTAAATGCGTCACCCGAAAAAATAATATAAGGTATGATCATTGCACATCGAAAAGTAAATACAGAGAATAAATAGTAATGTCCGTTAGCATTTTAAGAACACACGGTTATCGACCCTGATATCAGTGTGAAAATTTACTTCTGATATAAAATGTATAATAGTGATAGTGGGGGTAATGGTTAATGAATGTGTATTTGCCAGAAAATGTCTCAGCTGATGTCTCTGATATAAGAACATTTTGTGCCTACTGCGTGGGTATGTATCTTTAATGTCACTCATGTTATCATAACCGGAGGTAGACACGCAGCTATATAATAACATATATATCCGGGGTTTGTATTGAATTTGGCAAAATAAATGCATCAAAATCTCTATAATAGATTCAGAATCAGTGATTTCAATGCAGCTTCTTTATTGCTTGTGTATAAGCTATACATAATGCACAAAACACACAGTGAGGTCGGTGGAAAAGTCTTGAAATTAATTGGAAATTTGATGGTCATAAACTTGCTTTTCGCACGATTTGTAGTACCAAATCATTATATTATCACCTGACTGCATAATAATGTATGTCTGAATCAGGCGATGGTAATGCGATCCTCAAGAAAGACACACGGTGACATTTATAAGGTATCACGCTACAAAATCTGCCCGACGTCGTGTTTTGTCACAAAGTTAATGTTATAAGCGGCCTACTGCAGATGTACACGTGCAATGTCTACAAACAAATACTCCATTTGCAGCAATTCCGTACACATCTTTATGATATAATATTGGAATAGAAAACAATTATCGTGAAAATTACGCGTGGGCACAATCATATGATCCGGCGACGAAGGGTGGGGATTGGGGATTCGGGGACAAGAGACCCTTGGGAATATATCCCTGAATGCCAATCGGTGTGTCTGAAATGTATTTCATATTGAAATTAAATGAAAAAGAAATTGAAAGTTTTTACGTGATCTTTTTATCACTTCTTTCTATCTATGTGGGTCTGTAGTAATTAACTCTTTGCATGCTAGCGGCGAAAATATCCGCCAAACGAATTAGGAGTATATGTTTTATTTCTCTCTGTAAATATGTCTTGAAATTTCATTAGCATATTCATGACATTTATAAGGAGAAATGAAACAAAATATAATGAATTGTCATCTGCTATTTTTAGCTCGACTATTCGAAGAATAGTGAGAGCTTATGTTGTCACCCCGGCGTCGGCGTCGGCGTCGGCGTCGGCGTCACGCCTTAAGGTTTTTAGTCAAGCTTGTATATGAAATACTCCTGGCCCTACACCCACCATACTTGGACAACTTTATCTCCTAGTGATGTACATCAATAACCCCTGACCTATATCTGAAATTGACCTACATCTAACCTTGAATTACTTAATTACTTAATTTCCCTTGGTTAAAGTCTTTAGTCAACCTTGGCTAAAGTCTTTAGTCAACCTTGGTTAGGGTTTTTATGCGGGCCGCGGCCGCCTTGTTTCTCAAGCTATGTGTACATCGACAACCCTCGTAGTTGAGCTATGCTGTTCTCATACAGCTCTTGTTGAACTATGTATAGCCCACAAGTTTCCCAGCATGCAAAGAGTTAAAATGAAAAGTCATGCAGAGCATGATGTTATTAGCCGATCAAATCAGGGTTCAATATATGTCCACATTTTAGTAGTTACGGAATCTCAGGGAAAAGTGAGAGAACTGTTGATTTCCTCCCCAACCAAATTCTCAAGAAAAAAAATTGAATTCTGTTAGAAAAATTGGGGCCCCGAAAAAAATATTAATAGGAAATAAAATTTGACCGTACACATTTATGTACATATTGTGCTTGCAAATCTTCTGAAATTATCCCGCAGGATCATAACCCAAACCGCGTAAATATAATACATAATTTGATGTTGCAGTTGCAGGTTATGCCTATGGGATGCCCATCCCCCATATAAATCCGCCACAGCTGGAAGATATGTGTGACTTTCCTATCATGATAACGTTGTGTTATCATTAGCCGATCTATTTATAGATCGGCTAATATATTGGTCATCCATCGAATTCTGAAAAAGTTTGTAGCAACCCTTTTCTCCGCCAATGTTCCTCAATGGGCCTCAATCCAGAACAATAGTTACATTAGCAACTGCAATACGAGCCATACACATTATTTTCATACTTTGTCTTGGCCTAATGGGCGACACTTTGCCAGGCTACGAGATATCCAAATTTGGTTGACATGCGATAAAAGATGACAAATCTATAGGACACCCCTTGTATACGCCGTTGATAAAAACGTCGTAATGTCGACGTCATTGATCTAAAACGTCATATAAGCTTTTAACACGCGTCATAAAAATACTTCTGAAATGAAAAATAATTGGGAAACATTGATAATTTTGGCGGCATATGGATTTTAAAAGATGTACAAGCTTCAAACAGAATACGCGAAAAAGTAAAAACTGAAAATGTTGTCATGAAGCCCGGTTTTCGCACGGCGCGGCTCATATGTATAAACGATTTGCTTATAAAAAAAACGACTTATCAGTGCGACACCGTCTGGTAGAGTGACGTACATATACCTGTTCGCTATTCAGCCGATACACACCACGTATTGCCCGTGCATAACAACTGAATACACCTAGCGTATACAATTCCACTGTAGTGTATACGCTCCGCGAAGACAAATATTTCACGCTATACTAGCGAAACGAGTGAAATTAATAGTCTTTACTTAACTGAAACAAATACAACCAAACACATTGTGTTTAATGCAGGACCAGACTAGCGTATAGAATAACAAAAAGTGCGGGCTGGACAACCGGAATATATGTATATATATGCATATATACACAAATATGTATACATTTATATGCACATGTCACAGGTGTATGGAGGATAAAGAAAGTCCACACTGTGGGTTCAGTCCTGGTTATGTATTTGTATATATATATGTGAATATATATTTACAGTAAATAGTATGGGTGACCTGAAAATATAAAAGACTAGTATAAGCAGGCGATAAATTTAGGCGCACTGCGGATAGTCAGGTCAGGTTTTCTCGTGGACCGGGTAACATGAACACGAATATACAATACACGGACATTTACATTAGACGGGACTGAACGGGACAGATGTATATAAACCTGGTATGCACGCGCAATAACAGTGAGACCCATAACAGACCGGCCACCCATCTTGGTCGAGATACAATAGCCGAACAGTGAGACATATGGCAGTACAGTGAGACCCATAGCAGACCGGCCACCCATCTACGGGGATTTGCAAATGCTAAACAGTGAGACCCGTAGCAGACCGGTAGTTTTCACAGGAATAGGTTGTAAAATGCTGGAACGCTGAAAAGGCATGAAGCAATTCAAATATACCAGAGCTATATATAAGGCGCTCACTTACCGAAAAGAATATATAGTATAATATTTATGTAAATAAATATTATCATGCATTAGCTATGGTTACGACTGATTCGATGTCTCGTGAAGAATGACCGGCTGAAGGCTAATTCGCGCGCTTGCGCTTGGCGGAGAATTATATTTTACGCATGCATGGCTACATCCAATCAACATACATACAGGCTATGACGTCACATTACGGGAAAGAAACATACAACAAGACGTATCACATGACATGTGTGGACAAATGAAATACAGACACGCAGCAACATGGACGACGAGAACAATACGTAACGATTCACGTGACATCAACGTAAAGCGAACGTTATATATTAATAGGGGCGCATGTTGAATTACCATATAGCCACAGGTAAACATATCTGACCCTGTGACATTCTTCCCCTCTAAGAAAGAATGTCTCCGGCATTCATCAGTTTCCGAAGCTATATGTAAACTTTATTATAAAACAAATGTTAATGGACTGAAAATATACATAAAAGTAACAAACATTAATGACTATGACTTATGGAGTCAACGTATCTCTGGTATGCAAGCAACCTCCGTTGTCCTACAACAATGAAAATCGGTGTACCTGGAATGTGATACATGAGATAGTGATTAGTGTGTTTTACTGACATTCCGTACTAGAGAATGCAACTAAAAGTATTATTAAATACTTACATACAACACTATTGCACAATCACAAAATCTACATTATCTACCACTGGACTACATCAACGGAGCATCACTCGCTATGGCTATATCATACATGCGGTGTGAAATGCATGACATACGTATAATTCCTACTGACCCATGAGTTGTCTACATTCAGTTAGCGTCACGTTAACTCTGCTATCAGAGTACGATTATGCTCAATTAGTCATTTAGTCTTAGTCAATACGTCACTTTCTGAACTCTGATGTATCCTATGCACATAATTATACATAAATTTCTCCGTCAGGTGTAGCTATTAGTGGCATTACCCACTCCCCGTACCTATCAGGTGGTTTCCGAACCCTTACAGGCCGCATGTGTGGTGGCGATGGCAATAGTATGGCCAAAGATGGTTGTTCAGGGGCCTGTACATTGGATTCAGGGGACTGTACAGGTTCTCTCCTGGGGACTGCACGCTATGACCAACCGAAACTGTATCACGTTCTGGCGCATCTGGTATACTCTGTACACTGCGTGTCAGAGAGGTGCTACCTGTACTGTACGGATACGAGGTCGGCGATAACCTCCCACTATTGTGGAATGTCGCGGAATTTGGCACATTAGTAGTAGAAAGTGAATTTCTGCTTTCACTGGGACCGGAGATGGATTCTCCAGTTCGCCACGACAAATTCTGATCGCTATCGCGTTGCATTACGCCACCTCGACTATGATGTACGTTCTCTGTCCCACTAACGCTGGGTATCCTGAAGCAGTGTGTTTACGACTGGTTCTGGCACTACGTCGTCTGGCGGGTATTACATATTTGGGTACGGTCACCAATTCAGACTCGTCTGATGCGTCAGTCCCGGAGTCTGGCTCAGAACTGTCGTAAGGTGCCGTGTGATCTTTCACATGACCTCCCTTACGCCTTTCTGGTCTCGTCACAACTTTTGTGGGATTGGATTCTGAACAAGGAATCGACATAAACGGTAACAATAGATTGCGATGGAGAGTACGAATAGAAAACCCTTTCCAGATTCCATTCCGCACAATGATAAACTGGTACATCATTGTTAGGGATTCCGCTAACAATGTACGGTTCCTGCTCCCATTTATCTGCCAGTTTTGTTTTACCACCTCGCAACCCTACGTTTCTGACCAAAATCCTGTCCCCACCTCAAGAGTAGAATGTCTGACCTTGCGGTCGTACTTACCCTTGTATCGTACAGATTGTTTCTGTGCCTCCCTGCTGGCGACTTTATATGCAAAGTCCATCCGTTTTTCTCAGTTTCTGCGCATAGTTCTCATGGCAAGTGGCAGACTCAGACTTACCTTCAATCCCAAGAAAAGCATCGACGGCAAGTCTGGGATGCCAACCAAACATGAGATAATGCGGCGAGAATCCTGTAGTGTCATTGCGGGTCGCATTGTATGCATGGACTAACGGAGCCACATACGTCTTCCAATCTGATTTCTGGTGTTCCTCAGTGTTCTAACATTTTGAGAAGTGTCTGATTAAAGCGCTCAACTTGTCCATTTGCCATGGGGTGATATGGAGTTGTGCGCGATTTCTCCACATGTGCAATGCTACAGAGCTCTTTAATAAGGCGACTCTCAAAATTTCTACCTTGATCGCTATGAGACGAGCTGGAAATCCATAATGGCAGATGAAGTTTTCATACAGTACCTTTGCTGTTGTCTGGGCTGTCTGATTGCGTGTAGGAATGGCTTGAGCATATCTTGTAAAATGATCCGTTATAACCAAGATATCCTCAAAACCACCCTTCGACCTCTCTAGTGAAAGAAAATCGATACATACCAGCTCCATAGGTCTGCTACTCGAAATATTCACGAGTTCAGCACTCGGTACAGGGTACTTCTTTCTGCGGATACACCTACCACAGTGTGCTAACCTTATTTGTGACATCTTGTTCCAATCCTGGCCAATAAAACCGCTGCCTTACCAACCATAGAGTCCGGTCTCGACCCTGATGGCCTAAGTCGTCATGCAAACCCTTCATTGCCAAAGTGCGATGTGACACTGGCAAAACCAACTGCTGTACCGGATTTCCATCTATCTCTGTATTGCGGTACAAAATGTTAGCTTGCATACTCAGCTTCTTCCATTCCCGGAGATACTTTCTTACCTCTACGGTTTCGTGGTGTAGTTCTAGTCTGGGTCGAATGCCACTGGTAAGCAGATTCATCACTCTCGCTAGCGTCTCATCCTCTGCTTGGGCATTGTGCCAGTTAACGTTAGCAAGTCTGACTCGCTTACCCTTTCCTGTTCCAGTTCTGCCAGTTCAGATGAATCTGCGACCACTAGACTTTCAATCAGTGGCACAGCTGATTTACTTACCAGTGCAGCATTACATACTCTTTGCTTTCACGACGTCTGAGAACATCTCCCTGGTCTCCCCTGGCTGAGGACGTCGTGATAATCCGTCAGCATCCTGGTTAGACTTACCGGACCTGTACGTCAAACTGAAGTTATAATTCGCTAATGAGGATAGCCATCGATGACTCGTAGCGTCCAGTTTGGCAGTTTTTGTGACGTAAGTGAGGGGATTGTTATCTGTACGTACCTCCAACTCGTTGCCGTACAAGTAGTCGTGAAATTTATCTGACAATGCCCACATTAGACAAAGAAATTCCAACTTATGAGCGGGATAGTTACGTTCACTCGGCCTCAACCCGCGACTTGCATAGGCTATGATCTCGTTCCTTACCTTGCTGAAACCTGGTAGAGTACTGCACCCAAACCATCTGCTGAGGCATCTGTGTTCACTACAAATGACTTACCGAAATCAGCATATGAAAGGACAGGCGGTGTGGTGAGACATTGTATGATTGTCTGAAATGCATTGTGCTGTAACTCACCCAATTCCACGGAGTTCTCCGTTTTTTGGATGCTCGAGCCGCCTTGTTGGTCGGATGGCCTACCAACAGGTCATTGAGTGGCTTAACTATCTTCGCATAGCCCTGTACAAACCTGCGGTAGTAGCCCGTGAAACCAAGGAATGATCTGAGTTCCTTTATGGACCTTGGTTCCGGCCATGTGGTCAGTGCCGATATTTTGTCAGGATCGGTACGAATTCCGTCCTCTGATACTATGTGGCCTAAGTACTTCACATGCGTTTGTAAAAACTCACATTTAGAGGGTTTGAGCTTTAAATTGTGCTGATGAAGCCTTTGAAACACACGGTTCAGATGTTCTTCAAATGAATTTGAAAAAATCAAAATATCGTCAAGGAATATCAGACATTCTCGCAAGTTCAGTTCACCCATACAGGTCTCCATGAGTCTTTGGAAGGTGGCTGGAGCATTTGTTAACCCAAAAGCCATTCTATTACACTCGTAAAAACCCAATGGGCCAACTGAAAATGCTGTCTTCTCCTTGTCCTCCTCCCTCATTTCCACTTGCCAGTAACCTGAACGCAAGTCCAGCTTACTGAAATATTTGGCACCTATGAGGGTGTTGATAGTGTCATCGACTCTAGGGAGACTGTATGCATCTTTTTTAGTTTTTGCATTAATTTTCCTAAAGTCTATGCAAAATCGGAGGGACCCATCTTTCTTCCGGACCAATACAACATTGGAAGAGTATGGACTCTTGGAAGTGTTTGTAATAGCACCTGCGTCAATCATCTCTTTCAGATGTTGTCGCACCTCTTCGAACATTCCTGGTGGGATATGCCTGTAAGGTTCCTTAATCGGCGTATCATCCACCAGGCGTATGGCATGTTTCACCAAATCAGTGTTGCCTAAGTCGGTGAAGGACTTTGAGAATATGCTTTCCCATTTCTGTAACAACTAACTGTTTAGTCTGTGCGATCTGATCAGTGGATAGATTATCATCACTAATCTTAACTCCAAGGTCGCCCAAACTAAAATCTATATCAGGCTCACTTGGCCTAGCATTATCCTTCTCATGTACAACTTCACTATGCACAGAGTTCACCTGTACCGTAGGTGATGATTCTAATGAGTCCATTACCTTGACCTCATTCAAACAACACAAGTTTGACCTTGGGCGAATTTTAATTGGACTGGCCGATAAATTGCATACCCTAACTGGGACACGGACAGTACCACTGGTTGATTCCCCCAATGAAACAACTCTTGGACAAATTGCCAAGCTACCAGCTTGTGACGTATCGATGTGCTCAGTAATTGCGGTGTTAATACTGCCATGCTTCCGCACTATGCCATGTATAGTTGTCACTTCACCAGGGCCTACTGTGAATGCATGTTTGTTAGTACTTCGCACCAACACCGAATTACTCTCACTCACTGAGTCCAAAAGCGGTCTTCCATGCTTGTGGTATCTCTGTTGTATCATCAACATATTGTTTGTCTGTGTAGAAACGTATCACATTCGTTCCCACAATAACTGGTACCCTCTGATTATAATTAGTGTCTGGTGTGACTAACACAGGAAAATAATCTGATCTATCAGTCCCAGGTGGAGACATGAATGGTACCGTGATGTCGGCCTCAATGTAACCCATGTATGGCAGCACATTACCCCCTGCACCATGTACATGAAGATCGAAATCACCAATGCTCAATAGCCTGGGTAATGGATCTAAGCTGTTATAAAAGCTTTCTGATATACATGTGATCATAGACCCACTGTCTACCAATGCCTTTGTAGTTTCACCACAAAAAACTATCTCAGCCTCGTTTGCTGACCCTACATAACACACCTTTCCATCGGTCATGCCGTTTCCAACACCTGTCATTTACTCCTACGTTAGCTGCCATGTTGGCCCCTCCCGATCTTAACGAATGTAAGCCAATGTTCAACTCGCCAGTAACCTCCCTTAGTCGGGAAACAAGATATTCCCTTGCTCTAGTGTAACTCAGTGGCTTGTCATTATATACCAATTTACACACGGAACCAGATCTAAAACAAGGTCGAAACAAAAATTGTGTGTCCAATACTGATTGGCGTGAAATATCAAAATACCGTAATAACATCATATAAGGACAGGCAATTGATACACCCTTTGCAACGACGATTTCATTCCCATGTCGATACTGATCAGTTTTTCTTTTCCTAATATGCACGGCGAAATGAGTATCATGACACGTGATGTCATTGCAATGCAAATTACTAATTTCGTCAAACCTTAAGAATGCAGAAAATGCCAGCAAAATCATGGACAGGGGGCCGTTTCACTAAACATCGTACGATTAAAATGTTCGTAAGTGCAAAATTATGATAGTCTGTAAATATCACATTAACACTGTTTGTTTGTAAACAATTATTCGATTTACATTTATTGGGCATAGGCTGCACTTATGAACATTTTAGTCGTAATAAGTTTAGTGAAACGGGCCCCAGGTCTCTTACGATTAAAATGTCTGCAGCAACCGAATACTTATCGTGATGGGTGATGAGCATATCGGTGGTAACCGGATCCTTCTTCTTCACAGGTTTTGATAATGTACGTTTAGCAGTTTCGAGCAGATTTTGAACATACATATTTTCCGTAGGGTCCGGCAAATTTCTAAGAGAATGTGCCCACTTAATGCTATACACGGTGCTCGACACCACATTGTCTGATGTGTGTTTATCAATTAACTCTGTTAAATATAGCGCGATGTGAATAGGTGACGCTGTAATCGCTGTCCCGCCTTTTACTGTTATAAAGTGTTCCCACTTTTTAAAATAACTAAAGTATTTAGCACTGGTACTGTCACTCTTCGAATATACAAGTAAGTCCGCCATCTTGGTGGGTAATTCCTCGGATTTGGCATATTGCACCCCACATCTGTCGATCTCGTCTCGAATACCCTGCGTCAAGCTCAAATATGCACAAATAAAACAATCATGTAGCCACGAATCTCAACCCGCTAGGCCAAACAATAAGCGCCTGCCGTCGAAAATTCCATTTTTTCCCCGGCCACGTTTTGATAAATCCAGCACAAAAATATTTACACAATTCCCTAACATTTGATTGGTCCGTAGCAAGTCTCTGTCAATAATTTATATCCCAGTAAACTCACACGCCGAACTACTTTCCGTAACCGTGAGGCGCAGTTAAAATAATTCTTAAGAAAACGGAAAATAAATACATGTTATTGATGAATTTATTTCAAATGCTGGAATTATAAGGAATGAATGGCCTTTTTGTGGAATTTATCGGGGATATAAACTTGGAAAAGTCGCGGGAATACTGGACGAGTATGGCAAGCCAAATGCACAATAATTCCTTAAACCATGGTTTGGAGCTCAAACCCTAGTTTAGGCTCCTCAAACCCTAGTTTGGGCTTAAACTGCCATTTGAGATCCCAAATGGTAGTTTTCTTAAACCCTGGTTTGAGCAATTATTGTGCACTTGGCGGCAGAAACCACCGTTTGGACTCTCAAACTAGGGTTTCTGATAGCTTAAACCACGGTTTGAGCTCAAACCTCAGTTCAGACTGTCCAAACCCTAGTTTAGGCTCGCCAAATGCACAATAATTCCCTAAACCCCAGTTTGAGAATCTAAACCAGGGTTTAGGCTCTAAAACCCCAGTTTGAGCAAGTATTGTGCATTTGGCTAGAAACTGCCGTTTGAGGTCGTAATCGAATAAAAAGCCTAAACCCTAGTTTGGACCCAAACCACAGTTTAAGAAAAAAACTGCCAATCGTGATCCCAAACGGTAGTTTTCTTAAACCCTGGTTTGAGCAATTATTGTGCACTTGGCGGCAGAAACCACCGTTTGGACGCTCAAACTAGGGTTTCTGATAGCTTAAACCACGGTTTGAGCTCAAACCCCAGTTTAGGCTCGCCAAATGCACAATAATTCACTAAACCCCAGTTTGAGAGCCTACCATGGTTTAGGCTCCCAAACCCCAGTTTGAGCAATTATTGTGCAAAAACTACCGTTTGAGGTGACTAACCCAATTCCATTACAAGAATATATTAATAATACAGATTCTAATCGAGAAATTGGTTTGAAAAGTCTTACATACTGGGTTGGTTGGTATAATATTTTGCAGGATGAAACATTTGAGTGGTATAGTGTTATAGATGGACCAACTTCAGTGATAATTCCTGCTGGATTATATTCATTTGATAGATTAAATAATGTATTAAGTAATGCCGCTTTGTCACTTAGTGTAAACAAATCTAATGGGAAATGTACTTTTATAGTTGCACCCGGACACGAGGTTAATATTCCTGAAAATATACTTAAAATACTAGGTTTTGATATATATCCACACAAGTTTGATAGTGGTACTTTTACAAGCGTCAATCCAGTTGATTTTGCTACTAAATCTATTTATATTTATCTGAATCAAGTTAGTTCATCTCACAATCTATTAGATGGAAATAAATATAAGTAACATTATTTGTACTGTACCCATAAGCAAAACTACGTTTGGGGAATCGGATACAATATCATTTCAACATCCTGAATATAGAAAATTACAAAGTGGTATCATAGACGAGTTAAGAATTGAAGTTAGAGACAATAGTAATAATGTATTAAATAATCAAGGACTGCCAATTTGTATTGTATTTGAAGTAAGATAAACAATAAAGTAAAATGTCTATATATGGAGATACAAACTATCACGCAACGAAATCATACAGTGATACAGGCGATGAGTTGATTAAAAAGAAAATGAATGAGTTTGCTACTCTTGTAAAAGATAAAATGTATATACCAAACCTAAAAAAAACAATACATGCCCTTAAGCAAGGTAAACCTATAATAACTGTATGGGCAGAAGAATCTGGTCCATTACGTGATGGTTCTTATGAATTTGCATTTGGAAATGGTGTTTCTGGTTCAGCGCATGAAAACTGTGGTTATACTATGTTGTGTAGTGGGAGAGTTTTACGAATGGGTTTATGCAGTGTCATAAGAGATGGATTTGCAACCGATGTGGGATTAGTGTTAATGGCACCCCAAATGTGAATGCAACTTTAACAAAACATAAAGGACAGCGTTCGGCATATACAATATTTCAAACTCCAATCGAGCTTGCTTCTGGAAGTGTATTAAATTTCGTTTCACTTACAACATATAGTAGAGCTTCCATTTCAATTGTAAATGTATTGATTGAATTAGATATTTAAATTTAAAAAAAATAAATGAGTAATAAACTGTATCCACCGCTACCAGTTGAGGAGAATAGAACAGAACATTATAGGCTTAGTGAAATAAGTGCTTTAAAACATAAGCTAGAAAATGAGGTTGAGACAAGGAAAACAATACGAAATAAATATAAAAGAGCTCTGAACATATTAAATTGTGTTCAGTCTGGATTAACTACCGTTGGTCTGGTAATTGGTGGGACGAGTGCCGGGCTATTATTAACTGTTGTAGGAGTGCCCGTTTCCTTGGGCCTTGGTATTGCGGGTAGTATATGTGGTGCATTTGCATTAACAAGCAAATTTGTTAATATTAAACTACTGAAAAAGGCTGAAAAACATGATGAAATATGTATACTTGCAATGGCAAAACTTAATTCTATTGCAAATAAAGTTTCCACTGCATTACAAGATGGTAATGTATCTGATGAAGAATTTAAATTGATCATGGGAGAGATGGATAAATATGAACAAATGAAAGCAGATGTTAGAAAACAAAACCTATAAAGTTTGAGATTTCTGTCGAAGTAAAAAAAATACTACGAGAGCAAATCAAAACAGACATGTTAAAAAATATAAATGGGCACTAAATTTTGACTTTCATTTGAGTCCGATCGGGTAAAAAAAAAATAGGGTTTACAAGTTTTTCAATAGACAAAATCAAAAGTATGATACTTATTTTTCGTATTGTTTTTACTTGGCTTCAACCCTAATGGTCTTACAAAGTATGGCAACTCCTTATGTTTAGACTTAGCTTGTTCAATTTTAGATTTAAGAGAGAGTGGTGTCCATGCTTCAGTGTCATCATTTAATGTTAAAATCATAGCTTCACCATTAATAGTATCCACACATCTATAATATGTAATAGTATAGATTTCATTCTGTTTTAAATTTAATTGTGTTATATTCATTTTGTTCCTTGTGCCTTTCTTCAAACTTGGCCAGATGATTTGTTGATTCATTTTTATGTATTATGTTATAGAAATGTATCTTAAATAGAAATAAAAAAAAATGGAGAAAATTTATTACAGTCCTAAAGGATTTTGGAAAGGTTTAACAGCTGTTAAGAAATTAGCAAAAGCAGCTAAAGTAAGTGATAAAGAAGCATTGAATTTCTTAAAGAAACAAGCGGTATGGCAGATTTATTTACCTGCGCCAAAGAAAATAGTGAGGCCAAAGTTTCTAATAAGAATGAAGTTCATCAAGCGGATTTATTATTCCTACCACATGACACTGTTGGTCGAAAAACATATAAGTATGCATTGACTGTTGTTGATATTGCTAGTAGATATAAAGAGGCAGAACCACTGACTTCAAAGGACAGCAAGGAAGTTGCTAAAGCTTTTGAAAATATTTATAAAAGAAAACTAACATATCCAAAATTATTACAAATAGACCCTGGGAGAGAATTTATGGGTGCTGTTACACAGTTCATGGATAAACATAATGTAAATATAAGACGCGGTAGAAGAGAAATTCATAGAGACCAAGCCATTGTTGAAAGATTTAATAGGACACTAGCCGAAATATTGTTTGGTTATCAGTATGCTAAGGAGTTGGACAATCCTCATAAACGAAATAGGGAATGGGTTAAGAGGCTACCAGCGGTAATCGCTGCAATAAATTCGGAGACGAAAAAACCCTCTCCAATTGAAATTAAAACATTAAAAGACGACCCTATCTGTCCTACTGTAAACTTAAGATATTTATACCAACCTGGAGAACAAGAAGGTGGAGGCAGACGTAGAGCTACTGGCCCGATATGGAGTGTTGATATTCACAAGATTGATTATCATTTTATTACACAAGGTATAAGAGTGTATTATTTGAAGGCGCCGGCACCAAAGAGAGGTTTTGTAAAGGAAGAGCTTCTTATTGTTCCGGCTGATACCCAAACGCGTATGTCATGATTCCATCGGGTGCAATGTATCGTTTTGTGTCGAGTGGTGAGAGTGTTGTTTTGTTCATTGTTAGTCCGTATATTTTATGGTGTATGGAACGTAGCATATTCATGTTTATGAGTGTATGTTTTCTTGTTGAAAAAGTGCATCTTTGTAATTTTCAAAGTTTATTTGTTTTTTGATTACATATTCTTTTACTCCCTTTGCTTCCTTGATGAGTTGTTCGTCTGCTCGTAATATAGAGTATAGCTTTGGGCGTAGACCAATATATTCTGCTATTGAAGTGCCAACACATTCATCTTTCATTTTGCCTATTACTTTTTTGTTTGTTTCATCATAAAGTGGATGGTCTTTTGGATAATCAGAGAAGTCATATTCATCTTTCATCTTAGACATATCTTTGTATACATCTTCTGTTTTGATGTCAACTAATAAACTGTCGGTGTCTGTATACAACAAGGTGCAGTTTCCGTTATATTTCTTTTTCAGTTTGTTATAGTACCAGTCGTACATTAGATGTTTTGATAAGTCTAAGACAGACATGCCAACATAGATTGGTTTGTTTAGCGTTAGTTTAGTTTTGTTTACATGTATAGCAGATAATTCATCTGAGAATTTGACACGTCTATTGAAATTAGGTTTAGCTATGATTTTTCTTAGTCTTTCGTTTTCTGTTCCATCTGTTCTTACTAGTTTGATATCTGATCTTTTTCGTAGGTTCTCCATAGTTTTTCCGAATATTCATTAGTTTATAGAAATCATTTTCAAATGCAGACTTTGCTTTTTTACGTAATTCGGTGTTTAGACGAATGTATGGTTCCATCCATGGTTTTTCATTGAATTCTAAGGCTCGATGTACTTTAGTGAGTTTTAGGCCAAGAGATATGTACAACTGTAGATTTCTGTAGTGTAATACATATTTCTTTTTGTTGTTTAGATTTGGGACAAGTTTCTCTATGTTTATCATATTGCTATTGTTAAGAAGTTCTGTTTGATATTCTGATAACCATTCTTTTTTTACTGCTAGTTTCTCAGGTGCAAGTGGATAATCGTTGTGTAGTTTATGTAGGCTTTTTGGGTATTCTAGGTCTACTTCAAGGATTAAACCTTTGCCTGGTTTTGGTTGAGCAACTGTGTTTTTCTACTGTTTAAGGGTTTCCACTTGAAACCGGAGTACGGTAAAGGTTGACTCATTGCCCTTCCGTATAGGTTATTTGCGTCGTAATACATGATGTGATTGTTTTCTTCAGTTGGATTGTAATCAGCTACAAGAGGATTGTTTGCTTTTGCATGTCTTTTGGATACCATACTTATACCGCCACGCATACCTTTTTCTATGAATAAATGCATATCAATATCTGTTAGTAGTTCTAGGTTTATTTGAGTGTGTTTTAGTAATGCATCCCATGATAGACCTGGAGCTGTATAGTAGTGTAATGGGTCAAGTTTGTATGCATTTATACATGTTTTTTTTCTTTTTTCTAAATTTGTTTGGAATACATCAGCAAGTAGAACAACATCAGTTTTAAGGTATAAATCATGATAATCTCCAAGGGTTTTACAATTGAACTCTTTCCATACCTCTTTCCATACCTGTGTTCATATTCTTTTTGATTGATACTTTCATCTGTAAGACTGCTGTAAAATTTATCTATAGGTGGTAATTGTGTTTCATTGAATCTTTCTTTGTTGTTCATATATTCATAAGGGTAAACTCCTTTATGTAAAAGTAGATTTGTTTTATTGTTGAAGACATTGTTGGTGATTTTGAAATCTGATTTATCTGTTGCATCTACTAACTTTTCAAGTGATGAAGACATGAATTGGAAACTATCTAAGAACTTGAGTTGTCCAATGCTAAATGAGATGTACTTTTCAGCGTTGGTTGGAATACAAGTTATGTTGCGGTTTGCTGTGTGTATTTTTTGCATTATAAGATGACTATCATATCCTTTTAAGTTGTAGAATACTACAGGGATTTTAGTTGTGTCTGGTTTTATTTTGAGTTTTAGGTTGCAGTTTTTGTGTGCGGCTCCTCTGTATTTACCTGTGAAATGGCAGTGGTCTCTTACTTTTGTATCGTTTAGTTCTGTTTCACATATCCAACAATGGGTTGCACTTTCATAATCTTTGGTGTTTTGTTCTGTCATTGTTATTTGAGTTGGATGGGTAAAAGTGTTGTTGATGTTGCTTGTTTCACATTTCAAATGGTTTAAGAATGTTTCAACTACATCTTCACCTCTGTATATTACTGGTTTTATGCTTTGCCATCATACCGCACAACTTGATATCCAAAACCACAAGCTTCATGTTCACTTGTTATTTCTGATTTGTCGCCAGCAGGTTTGTTTTCAGGGGTTATTATGCTTTCAAAGTCCGCATAGATTACATATGGAACTGATAGTTGGTTTTGATGGTTTTTGAATTTTATATGGTTTTTATCTTTTGAGGGCATTTCTATTTTTGTTGCAGTTTTGTTGATGCCTTCACAATCTTTATATGCTTGAGTAGTAAGTCTTCTTGTGAGAATCCATATAGGCAACGTTCACAGAAGAATGTTTTGTTTTTGTGTTTGTTTTGATCTACGAGTAGTCTGTTTAGGTTTTTAATCCAACAATAATGATATTGCGTTTCTTCACCTTCTTCATCAACTTCATCGTCTTGTGATATTAATAGTAAATTAATTCTATTCAATTATGTTGGTTGATCTGATATGTAATATGGGAATATACTTATTTTCTCTGTCTTTTTTGTGATTGTGTATCCATAAACATTTATTGCAAGATTGATTTGTTTTTCCACTTTTGGTATTTGGGTTATGGGGGTTGGAAAATCGATGTCCTTCAAGTTCAAATTGTCTTTGTTTTTTGTATAACTGTAAATATTATTATAGTGGCTTTTTGCTGGATATATAGCGGATGTCAGAGCCCATCTCAAACATTCATTATCATTATTCTTTACATTGATTATTGCTTTTTTATTTAACAATGGTTTGGGTAAAGGGATATATGAAGAGCCTTTGAGTGGTTCATATTTTGCAATGTTTAAGTACAGTTTAATACAGTGTTCAATCTCTAGGCCTGATGCTGTATTTGTAAATTTTTCAATCCAAGTTTGCAGATACGAGGTTTGAGACTTGAAGAATTATACTACCTTATTACCATCAAGAACAGCACTTTGTTCTCCATGGGTTTGTCCGATGACATACTTTCTTTCTCCACCGTTTTCATCTTTGAAATTTTTTAGAGAAATGCCAATTTAAAACTTTATTCCATTGTATTCTTTTATATCTTGATTGATTTGTTTTATTATAGCAGATTGATTTTCATCGAATAGAACAGAAGGATCTTTATATTTATTTGCATTGATTTCATATGACTTGAAATAAGCACACAATGGCTTGTCAATCAATTTTAATTCTTTTTCACGATTTATGGATCGTGGGGCTGGGATTTTTTTTTTGATCTTGGGTGTTGGGATTGGTTTTTTTGATCTGGGGGCTGGGATTGGTTTTTTAAATCTTTGTTTGGTTAAGTTTCTCTTTCCTTCTTTGCTTCTTTTTTCTACGTCTTTCCCTACGGTTTTCTTCCACAGATAGTTTAGTCTCTGAAGATTTCAAAGCATCAACCATCTTTCGCAATTGCTCATCATTAATAGCTCCATCACGGTGTTGCTTCAAAATATATTGTATATCATTTTCATTCATCTTAAAACTTATTATAATAATAATAATATTTTTTTTATTTAATATATATATATATAAAGCACAATGGAGGAAAACTAGCATTTGTAAATATAAAAATATACACTCAGATAAAGCATGCACAGTTAAATCGGTGAAAAAATCTATATACTGTGCAATTCATAAATTCAGGATAAAAAACAATAAACACTTGAGTCCGTGTTTAACCTGTGGAAGAGGTACTTGTGCTATGTATCAAGTATGTGACAAATGCGGTGGACAGAGAATTCGATCCTTAAATAAATATCACACAGTATATAGAGATTTTAGAATCGAAGCAAATAGATTGAGAAAAATAACATATATATAAGGACAATGAAATTTATGTTTACCCTATATGATTTTTCGTACAAAACAACTATATAGTTTGGTATAGCAAGCATTATTTTGACAAATTCCTAGTCTCAAAGGCTGAGAAGTTTACAATTGAGATTATGTCGCAATATTTTTCATAAAAAGTACAAAATACCAAACTATATAGTAGTTTGGTATTTTTATATATTTAAACTTCTAACCTCAGGGTCTGAGAACGATACAATACAGATTATTTCGCAGGCGCCTCATAAAACATATATATCAAAGAATAAGTAGTAATGTCCACTAACATTTTAAGGAAACACGGCTATCTCCCCTGATATCAGTGTGGCAATTTTCGTCTGATATAAAATGTATAATAATGCCAATCAATACGTGGGGTAATGGTGAATGAATGTTTATTTTTGCCAGAAAATGTCATATCTACAGAATATACAAAACTATCTGGCTCCCTATATTATAACCTGGCAGTTTGTGCCTACTGAGTGGGCATGTACCTTTAAAGGTACATGCCCACTCAGTAGGCACAAACTATTCTTTATAGCAGGGACATCATCAGATTCTGATACATGTTCTGGCAAAATAAACATTCATTCACCATTACCCCACGTATTAATTGGCGTTATTACACATTTTTTACCAGACGTAAATTTTCACACTTATATCAGGGGCGATAACCGTGTTTCATTACAATTCTAACGGACAGTACTATTTATTCTCTGTATTTATTTTGCAATGATCATACTTTATACTCTGTCGAAAGTATTATTTTGTTTAGGTCACGCATTTAATTAGTATACATAATTAAAAAATATCATGCCTCATTTGCATATGAAAATAACATGATACGACCGCGCGTCACTATCAGTAAACTATTCATTACTAAATGATTATATCTGTATAGCGGGCACTTGTAATTTTTAGAACTGGTGGAATAGTGACACAATTATACACTTATTTAATTATAAAGAACAGTTTATGCCTACTGAATGTACCTTTAACGTCTACTTGCTTTCATTATGACAGGTAATCTACTACAGTAACCGAATGCTGAACTGCGTACGCGCTGATAAGACCACATGTTCTTGAACAACAGTTCATGGTTCAGGCATGGGAAATTTCCGGAAATCCGGATTTGAGGTCCCAGGGACCACTTTTGTGAATCTTGTAAATCCGTTGAGAATGGCGATAAAAAATTACAA